>BMAO01028943.1:0-19562 GCA_019973975.1 Trichonephila clavata | reverse complement strand
TTGGATGTTATTGATGGAAATATTTAATTGAAGAAAAATGCATGTGCTCTGCTTTCCGCTTTTAGTTCTACGTATTTATTAGAAAAATTATTTTCTCATATGGAAAATATGTTGAATCCATAAAGAAACTATTTAACTACTGAACTATAAGAATAGTTTCAAATCGAAAGTCACAAATTATATCCCTGATGTTGTAATATGAAATAGAGGGATGCATGAAAAGGTTCAACTTAAATTATTTTTAACCCGTAAAAGAGTTGAAAGGGAACATATATTTAATGCCATTTATTTCTTATTTTTATAACAAAAATGACATAGTAACTGAAATAGATATGTACAATTTTAATTTTTTAATCGTTTTGAGTGAATATTTTTTTTTGCTCATTTTTATGCAAAAAGTATCTTTAAATGACACATTTTTTATTATACAAACATTACAAAGAAAAGTTTCATTTTGATTTTTTTTCTGTTATAATTTTCTACTCGCCTCAGTCAGTCACCCATCTTCTTTTTTTTTTTTGTAAATAAAACACAACGCAAAAACTTTCATAATAGCTTATTTCTGATCCTCTTGGAAAAAATTGCGTGAGATTTTCTACATTCTTTAAGCATTCGTCTTTAAAGTTATCTAGAAAAAACATACAACTCACTTCATTATTCTACAATTATCCACTTTTTTTAAAAAAATACTTTTTATCTTTTTTTTGTATTTTTTCGTGTTTTTGTTGTTATTAAACCACTTCCTATATAATTTTTATTTATTTCAAAATAAATTCTTTCTCGTTATTTATTTTCAATTTAATCCATCTAATAGATGCTTGAAAATCACTTTGACATTTTACATAAAAAAGTTTATTTAAAAAAATGGTACTTACGCATCATCTCAACTGTATTTGCTTCATTATATGAAACGATGCTCATGGTGGCCAATTCTGCGTTTATTGATATATGAGAAATTGAGGTTGTTAACTTGGCGAGTTATCTTCTCAACGTTGGCAGGATTGCGATAATATGTAAGTACCATTTAATCAAGTGAACTAAAATATATCCTATAACTTCAAGTGATTCAACAAAATGAATATTTTATTTTAAAAAAATTACAAATGAATAAGAGAAGAAATGTATTTCAGACATCATGATTCGTTACAACTTTAAACATTATTCTCATTATAATATAGTATTATATGTATTTTAGAGTTTACAATGATACTTTTTGCGAGTTAATTTTTGGATAAATCAAAAACTCTTTTCTTAATAAATATAAACAAAAACAATGAGACATTTTCGGCATCATAAAAAGAAATTTATTTGAATACGATAAAGCGGCTATTTGCTTACATTATAATTAATATTCTGGAAAATTATTGATTTTTATCTATGTAACTGTTCTGAAATATATTAAAACATCTCTTGTTGAAACACATGAAAATTTTTTTTGGATTAAGCAGAGAAAATATGTTTTGTTGAAACAGCTATAATACCATAGATAGAAGCGAAATTTTAAAATTTTCTCTTTCTTGCCTATTATCCATAAAATTTCTCTTAATTCATTTCGCAGTGATTTTTTTTCCATGCATCTCAGATATTACAATCTCATCTTGAAATAATACTTTATACTTATTATCCATATATAATTAGATAATGCTATGTTCTTTCATTGGAGCTATAATTTTAAATATTTTTTAATTTTTGCAGTTAAAGAAGGGAGTTTCCAAATATTACAAAACAAAAAATCTTTTTCAAAGTGAAATTGATAATCGTTAACACATGCATTTGTAACACACATTATAGATAGTAGAGCATTTTTATCCAGCATGCGTTGTATATAATATTTGTTTGTTTTATTTCAGTTACTGTATAGGTTTCGTTCTGAAACACAGCGAAAGCTTTCCTTGGTTTTATCAAAGGTGATAATAATGACACTTCTTTCTTCGTCAGCATAAGAAGTAGATAAATAGATCATGGACTTTTTTTGTTATTGACGGTGATAATTTTCTTATAATTCTTCTTTCCCTTAATGTAAGAAAATAAGCTGTAAAAATATTAAAAGCGATAAATGTACATCCGTCTTTTCTTTTAGTATGATTTAAAAATAATATACCAATATCGTCATAATCTTTCTTTGTTATAAAAGAAATATTATATATGTTGTTATATTATATATGTTTGTTATATGTTGTTTGTTGTTCCTTTTGTTATAAAAGATATTGTCTTTCTCAATAAATTTTCTCGTTTTTCTTAACATTGACATCGTTATATTCATTTACTCAGTCGTGTTCTCTTTAACTCATAAATAAAAAGGTTTCTCCATGTCTTCTCTCTCTAATCTTTTGTAATCGTCCATTTTCTCAAACAAGTATCCTGCAATAAAGTTCAAGACAAAATCCTTTATTCTTTTCTTGTAATTGATAATTATAATCTTCCTTTAGGTTTTAAATAGTCATCAATGTAATTCTTGACTATATTTTTTTCCACTAGATGTAAATCGTAATTAAATTTGTTTTGTTCAAAGCGAGGTTACCACCACGATGAAAAAAAACCCGTTGATACTGAAAGCAAAATTCATGCAATCGTCCATTTTACAGTGTAAATTCAATGTCATATTTATGGAGATGTTCTCTTTCGTTGCTTGCGAAAGTTAATAAACCTTCTTGAACAATCATTGATTTTGAAAAAGAAGGATAGTGGAACTGAAGTCGTTTCTGATAAAAACGTGAGGATCATTGTCATATTTTCTCTACAAAAACTGCCTCCATCTTTAGACGTACTTCAAAATTCTTTTTTAATAGCGAATTCCTTTTTTTCAATCCACAATTGATGCAGACAGTTGGAAAATCAAGTTGATCCATTCATTCAGGCATTTTTCGTCAAAAATTAGATTGTGTAATGATTCTTCTTTATAATAAAACATAACATTTGGCGTTCTTGACAGAGGCGTCATTTTGCAATCTTTTCAACATTTGTAAGTAAGTTGTAAATTTAAATCTTCCTTCATAAAAAAGATGCACTTTAAATGCTGTACTTCGTCCTATATTTATCGCAGAAGTAGAAAGCTTATTTTTGTCTAAGAAATGATGATGAGTCTTGGTCGAACCTTGATTGTGATTATGAACATATTTTGATGATAGTAGTTTTCACTTGTTTTTATGTTATACTTTTGTCTGTTGCTCTGGGGCGTTTGCCAACTGTGCATCGAGTTGCAATGCTTTGCAAATGCAAAAGACTGTGGGAGAATGAACCACAGGAACTTGTTTCCTTTTTTTGTTAACAAAAATGGTCTTTCATTTTCTGGACGAAGCTCGACTTTTAAGTCTAGGGCCTCACACATTTTAGACAAGGTCACAGAATATACAACAGGGGATGGTGTGATCCGCTTGACATTTCTTGGTTTAGTCATCTCGGGATTTATATCATTTGAAATTGCAAGTATGGCTTCCAGTTCCAAAGCTTGGCAGATTCGGTATATCATTACGGAACGTACAAGAGGAACTCCAGAGTTATCATTAGGCAGGGAAAGTGGATCAAAAGAGACCGATGTTTCAATTTCAGATCGAGGTTTGGCCTGAGTTTTCACCGTGCAATGTTTGATGATTTCAATGGCCAGTTCAAAGAGAAATATCTCGAAAAAGGACGGCATGTCAAGTCCAGAAGCAACGTTTAATGCACATTGCAATAAATGCATGACAATCTGTAAAACAAAAGAGATTGTCATAGTCGTACGAAATGTTTTTCGCTCATAAAATTCACTCAAAATATAAAACGCTTTTAAGTCGCAACGAAGTACTTAAACGCAAAACAATAAATGAACTTTTATTTATAATAATCACTCGAGTTAATTATTATTTTCTTTGTTGATGTAATAAAATCCTTATTGTTAGAAAGATATTGTGTTCCATGTGTAGGTCTGTTGTTCCCAACAATAAATTGACTGTTAATGTAATATTACTTTCATATAATTTATATAATCCTAGATATCTATATGTTCTATTTCTATATATATTTCACTATGTTCTTGTACATTTTATAGGGGGCATCAGTACAGTGGTTACAAATTCTCAGCACAGATAGAGAGATCGGAAATCACTGGAAAATGCATGGTCGGAAACGATTTCCTGGTGTGGTAGTGACGGCATAAAACACAAGAAAGACAACACACGAATAAGAGGAAATACATGTTTATTATTCTTACTACAACAAATGCTAAGAAGTCTATGCCTGGCTTCCTCGATAGATGGTGCTACGTAAATCGCTGAATAATCGAGTGGTCTAGTGCACTGACCCGCTCAATCGTCAGCCCTTACACGCCTTGACTACTTCTAATGGGGAAACGTCTCGTCACTTGTGTATGAAAATCCAGTTAAAAGTGCTGAGGAGCTTATTGTGCGCATCGCGCAGCTTCTTGGGAAGTTTGGACACGCCCAGAATTTTTACTTAAAGTTTGATCTCCAATACCCCGGAGAAGTGAGGCATGCATACCGGTTCAGGGGCTTAATTTCGAACACCTACTTTGATAACGATCATTGCCTCTTTAATGTTTTTCTTAACTTTTTGCTGTACTAGAGATAATAAAAGTGTTTAGACTCATATTTGCGTCCTGTCTTGTGTTTTGCGTCACACACGGCTAGAAAAGCTTTTCCAACTATGCATCGGTGTGTGATTTCCCATAATCGGATAGACTCTGTACACATGAGAAAATTTTGTCTCCCTTTAGAAATAAATGTTTATAAGTAAGTCTGATTTTTCCTTTCAGCCAACATAACAGAAAATATGTGCATATAACCCTGAAGTAAAATGTATACTCGCGATCATGGTATAATTCACAAAATGCTGAAGAGCTACATTAATACCAGATAGAGAAGAATCGGCAAAAGACCAGATACCACGATACGGAGTTCCTCTAGTTTTATATCCAGAATAAGGAACGTATTTTAAGTATTTTTTTTCTTCGAGCATTACAAGGTTTCGCATCAAGGCAGTGTGGACAACAGACTAAAGAATAAAATGAAAAAAATGGAATATAAATAATTTGAATAATTTGTCTATGTAAATTTTTAGAAGTACCACCGACGCCAGATTTCATATTACTGTACTTTTTTCAGTCTAACGAATGTTAAGCAAGAGGTGACTGGATGGTTCGCTTCCATTTGATGTGTTGGATAAATATTACGTAATTAATTTATTATAAAACTTTAAGCCTGTTTTTAACATATTTTCCTTAATTAAGCATGCTGTATGAGGGAATAGAATTATTTCAAATATTTTCTACAACGTGGCACCATGAATCATATTAGTAGATTGGTTTGGCACGCCACAGCTGTAAGGTTGTCGACCCTTGTTTTAGACATTCAACAATCACCATTTGTGCACATTCCAATGTAGTTTTTCCAAACTATGTCTGCATCATTTATAAAAATCATTCATAATAGCAGATAGTGTTTGTGCTACTTCTTCAATTTCTATTGTTTTGCAGATAAATATTTTACAAACTGCTGAAGCATGATCATAAAACTAACACAGACAATGAAATGAGATTTTATTGATATATGTTGCTTCTTTCTCTCTTCAATCTGAAGTGGAAAAAAGTGCTACACAACTCCCTGAAAGGCTGTTGTAATTCCTCTTCAGCTTTATTACCAATTCAATGATAAACAGTAATCATTTTCAGAGGTATGAAATGTGTGTAAATGTTTCCAAATTATTCCCAAACGTAAAACAATCGCAACTGCACCTGGCAAAATAAACTCTTCCCACTGTTTTGGGTATTATTCATCTGGAAACTTTATATAAAACTTTGTAAGAGGCAAGTAACACTTTTTCAACTAATTTGAACACAATTCTTGCTTTTTGTATAATGTTAATCTTAAACTGAAGAACTCTAGAGATTTATTAACATTCTCACTGTAAAGAATTTTCAAATATAGCTTAATTTCAGATATATTTAAGTTAGATTTCATGCTATCTTACTGCCAAAGTTTTGGGAAAATGGTAAACAAGTGCCTTTCGTTTTCATTTCAGTACTGGTAAACCAAAATTATAAATTTTCTTGAGGTTATTTTATTGATTTTATTTTAGAAATCATTTTTGTCTGTGTATCATGTAAGTGTCTGTGTAAGCGGTTGATGCTTCCCTGTCGTCTAATGCTCGCTGACAACTTCTCAGAAAAGCCACAACTCTCAGTTATACTATACCTCATTGAATAAATATACTGCTGGCAGTTAACACTCACATAGACACTTGAAATTCACCGTACACAATCACGATGGTTTTGATAAGAATGGAAGGACTGGCACGATTCAGACTGGATGAAATTTAGGTTGCTTAGAATATATACACCTTTGCTTCAACGTCACAAATATTATCCAGGATCTTTGAGATGGTATTTTTGGCGAAGCTCCAATACTGTTTAAATGGTGGAAAAAAGATATATAGCGATGACCGATTCTAATTTTGTCTATGCAACGAATCCCTCTCTCTCTAGATGCTGTTAAATATCTAAACGTTTACTTACTCTTGACAGTTCGCAAGCTTTGTAAATATATCTTTAGTGTAGCTTTAGTATTTAGGTACTCTTTTTTTGTAAGCAATGGGTTATGATGAAAATTATTTTTAAAAGTTGCTTCGTAATGGGTGAAAGATTGAGAAAAGATATTAAAGTATTTCAATATCTATGTGGGGAATATATCTATATATTGTGGCAACTTACTTAACTATTTTCTATACAGATTGCAGTGCTTTCAGAGATACTAAATTTAGAAGAACTTCATTAAATTAAAATATCAATAATCCCTTTCTATTTATTTTAATAGAAATGTCAATATTTTATTATATTTTTTCTTAGTTTTCATAACACATTATTCCAATACTTGCAAAATAAAAAAAATATTTCAAATGTACTATACAATGCAAATTAATCAATATAAATTACCTAAAACATGAAAGATGATAGCTATGTAACTCGATACTTCGAGTGGTAGGTCTTTTCTATATGTATAAATCAAAATTTCTAATTAATCAGAAATAGAGAAAAAAATTAATGTTTATATTTGAATTTTGTTTTAAATAGACGCAACTTTTCTTTAGTGTTAGAAGAATTGATTCTGCTTAAAAATATTTAATTGAACTGAATGAGAAATTTCCTGACATATATATACATAATATACATACTTTGATAAAACGAAAATAATGCTAAATAGGAATAAATGAATAAACTAAATTCAAAAATTGATCCACCTTATCCAACTTCTGATTATGAAAAAAAAAGACTTCAGATAAAAACTTTAAGCCGATGGAAAAAACCGCGTATCTTTAAGGGAAAAAATGAGAATGTATTAAGAACGAATTGCGTAAACATGCATCATTCAGTTGTTAATAAATGAAACTTGGAATTAATTAGCAAATTTTAAAGGAGGTTGAAGGCAAAATAAGACTGAAGTGTGGGAACAGCTTAAAAAGACAACGATGTTCAATAATAATTCCATATTTATGTGTGTCTATGTCAATTCTTAACCCGGCATCACTCGCTTGAAAAAAAAACGACCTAAAGTTCTCGCACAGGGTGTGTCATATCCAAGGGTGTTTACATTGCGTTTTTACCGTAAAATTTGTATACAAAGGTTAAAAAGGAAGAAAAGTACGAAGTGCAACATGTTTATTACATTTTTCACACGTAAATTTAGTTTTTCTGTTCTTTTTATAAGGGCATTCAGTGCATTGTTTATACACTCCTTTAATCGCGTCGTGAGTAAATGCGATGTTTTCACTGGATCTTATTTTTTTTTTAATATGCATCTTTTTCAAACTAAACATATAAGAGTAAACTTCTTTATTCTTGGAATTTAAAAATTTTGTAATTTATTATTAGTTTCTCTTATTTTGTTCCTGCAATAATTTTTTTTCAATAGTTCATCGGAAAGTGGATAAGATGTATTCCAGTTATCTTCGTTAAAATTACGTTCTTCTTAAATGTTTGTTTGTCTCTACATATAAAACATGAATTTTCAACAGTGTCTCTCTTTTCTAAATCTGGTTCGTTTTCAGTGGAGGAATCATACTTGTTGTTATACTCTTCATTTGTGTGCTTTTTCCACATCATAACAGCGAAGAGAATTTTTTCATCCGAAAATAATGTTGTACTAAATCTATTAAATACTGTATTTATTAAATTACTTACAAATCACATTTCTTCATCATAAGTACAATAATACGCCTTAGAATAAGGCAGATTTAAAACGTGTTCATGCATTTAGAACTGCAACGGTGATTCACGCGCAGGGTATGACTTACCCGTAAAGGTGATATCCAAAAATATATATTTAGAATTCGCCTACAATCTATGGCCTCTCAAAGGATATGACCTTAAAGTCAGCTACACGAGAAACTAGCCATTTTCCAAAAAAAAGGCTTAAAAGGAGTGTTGGCAAAAGTTAGACTGTGGGTATGACACACCCTGCGCGAATAGTGCTGGGTTAAACATACATACGAGTACAAATAAAAATTCTGAACCATGAGTCCTCTAAGTACGTAAAATTCTGAACCACGATGAGGTGACGGGTATGACACATGAGCTATCACCTCTCTTACAACTACAACACCCCTTCAATGGCAATATCATGAGCCCCGATAGATTTAATGTGCCTCAGCTACTCTAAACGATGAGTCTACACTGGCTACTTATTTGTGGCCAAAATCACTAGACTACCATCGCCTCATATTTTCCCGCAATAAATAAATAAATAAATTCATTCATTCAGAGTAAATCAAGCCAAAATCTCAAAGTCTTATGAAATAAGTCTTAAGGTTGTGTGCGGAGATAATTTAATTGATTAAAAATTCAGAGGAAAAGATTGCTACTCTAAGAACAGCTAATTATGGCACGAATAAGTTTACACATCTACCCTTTCTAGGCACCTTTAGCAGCTGAACAATCCATTGTATGATGTGGTACAGATTCCTTCGGAACATAAATCTTGTTGCGTAGATTCTACCGTTTACTTTTCAATTGGACAGTTAATTCAAAGGTATTTTGGAATGACTTCAGATTCCTTCCAAGAATGTCTCAGACTTACTTCTTAGGTGCTTGGTGATGCGTAATAAGGAGTACGTCATACTCTCGAAAAAATTGTTTGGAGATTAATATTTAGTACTTTCTTGCTTTAATGTTTATGTTTTAATGCGTTAGCTTAGGATTTACGTTTAGATATATTTCCGAAAAAATAATCTAAAATATTATCTTTATAGAAATTTATCTTTATTGACAATATTATAATATTATTTACATTTACGTAGTAATGTTTTATTTCTAATTCTTGAAGTTTTATTCATGGCTGTTTCCTGGGGAATAAACATCTAAATGATACCTAATACAAGAATAAAATAAAAATAGAAAATAAAAATTGTAGCCTAGAAACTAATAAAATAATTTTCAATGATGTTTCTACATTTATTAAAATTGCTGTAGCTATTAAAATTAAATATTAAAACTGATCTCGAGAATTTTTCACATTACAAAAGTAATATGATTTTTCATACTTGAAAAACAAACAATTTTCCTTATTTTCTTTTTTCATGATCATTTTATCGTTGAGTGACACAAAAAAATAAATAAATTCTTTGGATAATTAATATATGTGAAAATACAATTATAATTGTCTTATTCTTATAAGACTCCAAAAAGTCTTTTCTGCTACTTTATCACAAGTTTCTTCAATTATTTTGCACTAAATTTAAAACACTTTGCTGAATGTGTTTCCCTTATGCTTTATTATAATATGTCATTGATTCCATTCAACTGTGGTGTGTTACTGGTATTAAAGGAACAATAGTTGTTGAACTGGAACAGTGAGAATGCGAGAGATATGTGAAATTAATTTAACGACACAACGTGTCTCTCGGAATTGCTTCAATATTTCGATTGCCCTTTCTGAGAATTTTGAATTGAATTTTGCGTATTCTGAATGAGAATTGTTATTAAATTATGTTTATTAGTGAATTAATTGATTGCCTAATGTATTCTAAGGGTAAATAATTCGTTATGCTAAAGGAATTAACACTCATTTTAAAAACAATTTCTGTTGGAGGAGATATTTTCGTTCCTTCAGAGGGCTTTGAATTAGTTTTATGCACAAACAGTCAGTTTTAATTAAAGTTGGCGGTGTTTGGAAAATTAGATGACTAATTAATGAGAAGGCTAATGATGGTTAACTGATTAACTAAAGAACATTCCTCTTAATTAAATTGCAGCAAAGCAGTTTACTATTTTTATACTTTTGTATTCCATAGAGCTAATCATTTTATGCCAGGTTTAAATAGATTGATGTTCAAATTATGTTTACGTGGGTACGTCATAACTAATGAAATCCTAATCAAACACATTTGAGTAGAAAAACTCAATTTAGGGTCTTATAAAATTATTAACATCAACAATGCTTAAGTAATAAATACAACTCAATATATTGGAATAACATGTTTTTATCATAAGCATGTTTTATTTAGAAATAAGTTGCTTTTAAAGAACAAAAGAATTGCCTTTAATTACTTAAGTTTGAAAATAGGAGGCATGAGATGTATAAAGCCATATATAACCGTATTAAAAAAGAAACGAGTCTTACAGTAGTCGCATATGATGTGTAACATCTGACTTGTTATCATGGTAAATAAGCAATAGTGACTTTAATCCTGAAAGAAATGAATCGGTTATGACTGGAAATAATTTTCTATCGAATAATTATATTTTTAATGAAAATTTTATTTAATTAACACAAGGAGTAATGCAGTTTTTTATCAAAAATATTTATTATTGTTCAATTTGGGGAAGAGCGGAGACAATAGATTTATGAAAACTAAAGTATGACACACATACTTGTGATTTCAAAATATTTAAAAATTTTTGATAAACGGCGTCAATAACAGTACCACTGTTAGTTGTCGAAGCATTTCGATTAGTGTTCATTTCGAGCTTGAGTTCATCTTTCAGAAAAGCTATGAGCGGCTCAGCTTCTGGCAAACTTAAGTTAACGTTAAAATCACCACTCAAAATCATGGGAAGCGAGTGATAGTTTTTTTTTTTAAAAAGAGCAGAACCACCTTTGGTATACGGTAAAAGTACAAAATGCCGGAAATCTAATTTTTTTAGTGTATATATACTTTTTTCTAAATGTATGTGACCACCAAAATGACAAGACTTGCTGGTATGTGCGGTAGGGAGGCGTCTTAATTGCTACTACAGTTGGACCCCCAGACGAGGGTAGCGAAGAGACACCCGAAGAGTACTGATTGGTCAAATCAAACAGCGCGCGCTTCCCTCGACTTCCTGTTACGCATTTCCGCCCCTTTTCACGAAATCACTCCAACAAATATCCAGTTTTTACACATCAAAAACATCATAATGTCTGTGCATCCTGCTGTAATGTGTTTTACAACTTATTTTTATTATGTTAAAAATGTAATTAAATTTTACGTGGAGGAGGGGACTTTAATTCTATTTAACAAGCCACTTAAAGTTATTCAAATGTTTAATTTAAAATGCAAAAAGTCATGAAATGCTGTAATGTGTAATTTTATTTTAAACTTATTTAAAAATATCTATCTTATATTTTAAAAGCACTTATAAACGAATAAATTTGGTTTTAAACATCGCATATAGTGTGATACTTGGTCTTATATAATCCAAATAAATATAGTAATGTACATCAAATTGTACCAATATCCAGAAAAATGTCTTTTGTCCGAAAATTTGTTTATTACTTCTAAAAATGCAAACTACAAAATGAATAATTCAGATATTCTAAGATAGGTTGAAAGTAGCCTATGTATATAAAAATAACTTTTTCAAGCATGTAGTTTAAAATACTCATTCACAATCTACTACATATAAATGAAGTATTTTTAAATGGTTGTTATTATTAAAATTATAATATCACAGGATAATAATTCCAGAGCATTAATTATTATGTTTCATTTGATTAAGAATTGATCCTTAAGATAATATAGTTGGCCAAAGTTTTCAAAGGCAAATGTTTCCTTTAAGAAAAAAAAATCAGTAGTAATATTAACAAAAAGTATAAAATATTTATGTAATAAAATTATCTGACTATTATAAAACTGTAGAGTTGTGTAACAATTGCTTTTTTTATGTTGTGTAACATAAAATTTAAAAACCAAATAATAACTGATAACCTACAATATTCTATATGTGTTTAAGACATTAATAATAATTATTGAAATTACATTAAATGTTTTCAACCACACAGTTGAATCTTTTGTTCAATGTTGAATACATTAACACTACACACATTCATTCATTTAAGGTATACTTGTCCTGAATTATTGATATTTTGGATTCAGTGGGTATAGGGCATATTTAAAACGACGTGATATTTGATAAACGATATCACACTTTCAAAAATTACCAAGAAATATAATAATAGCTTTTCTAAGTCACATACGATAGTTTTTATTATATTTTGGATACACTACAAGAGTTTTTAAAATGATGGATTCAATACTCTTGTCAAAAACTATTTCGACGTACTATTTTCTCAATCATATCCATTTGAGAAAAAATCTATTTTGACCAATGTCATATTTTTTCTTCAATTCTTGTGCTGCATTTTTAAGTTGATAATACTAACCTATATTTTCTTTTGTGACTATTTAAAATCTACCTTGCAGCAGCAGTAATTGTCTTAACTGGTCCATTGTACAGCTTTTAATTTGAGCCTAAAAAATCACAGGATATTCATAGAGTTACGATAAATTAATGCCGAAAACAACACATCAAAATCCTTTGTTACTTGAATAAATTTTATATGAACGCCTCCAAATAAGAGTATGTCAGATAATTTCCGAGTTCTTAAATTAAATATGATCCTATTTTGAAAAATAAACATACTCTAGTTATAAATTATATAAAAAGTAATTATTTTCACAAGAAATCGTTTTTTATTTAAAAAAATTGTTCGTATGTTAAAAAAAAAACGACATTCAGTATAAATATAGTAAGTATTTAGTTTTAGATTTTGAAACAATTTTTGCTACAAACTATTTATGTAGTGATAGAAAATATAACAGTTAACAGCATCTTTTAGTACAATGCATATAATGTGTAAATATACATTTAAATATTAACAAAACGTAATTAAAATAGATGTAATACAAAATCAGCGGATCCGAATTTTTCAATGTAAGAGCATACAATTCATAGATATAAATCAATTTATAATTACAAAATATTTTATTTTTTAGGATTGTGAAGTACTGAAAATTACTGTCATAAAATCAGGAAATAAACAAAACGCCCATAATTTTCAAAATTTTCAGACTTTGTGGCTTTTATCACTTTTCTTAAAATAATATAATTGATGTGGAAACAAAGCATTATATAAGACACATTTAGTCTGTTTTTAAGTATATTTTTTTTCTATTTTTGGAAATTATGTATCTACAAAATAATTTGTTCCGTAATTTACTAGTAATGATGCATTTTATATAACTCGAAGAGTATTGAAAAGTTTTAAATATTTATTGTTATTACTTTCAAAATTCACTGATTTATACATGCAGATTACTAATTAACACAGATTCAAGGCAATTTTAAACACATAATATTTGCAATAAAAAAATTCATTAATAAACATCAGGAGTCCGAATAGTTGCATATTTTTTAAATGCAAAATATACATGTTTCTAGATTTTTTATTGCATATTTTTTTATTTTTAAAATGTTTCTTATTTATTTAATATGTTTATATATTTTTGATCGAAGTGAAAAGTGCAAAAATATTTCCATCCGCCTTAATTAAATATGTTTTTATCAATAGATGGCTTAAATCAATTATTTAGCATTTATTTCAAAGAATATTATATTAAATAGTAGGTTTTTACAATTTTTTTACTTTCATTTCTGATAAATCAGTAAACTTACTAACTCAGTTGTGCAACAGCCCATTGGAGGGCTAAAACCTACTGTACCCATCTCAGGTTTTGTGGCCATGGTCGCTGAAGTGCATGGGCAGATGTTGCGGTCAGGGATAAATCAGGATATTTTCATGAATTATTTTCAAAAAGAAAAATGTCTTCTTTATCAAATATCTATTACTTTCTCTTGGATCTATTCAAATGATTTACAGTGTCAGATTTCAAATGAAATTCTTGGAAAAATGGATCGAAAATAGAATGAAAGTGAAACTTTTACTTTGGGAAAATAAAAATTTTTCTATATGGGTGAAATTGATAAGAAAACATTTCTGAGACATTTTTCTGTCAGACGATTTTAATAGAATAACTGAGTTATAAAACTTTTTAAAAAAAAAATCGTTTGGTTCATAGAAAAAGTTTATTCGGAAGAGCAAATTATCATACATTAACAAGGAAGAAAATAAAAAATTTTACTCACCTTCTCTCTTTAAAGTATAGCAATAATTTAAATTTTCTTGTATTTTAAAAAAAGAAAGATACAGTTTTTATAATGTTTGGGGAAAAAGTATAAAGCATTTTCTAAAAAAAAAAGGGTTTTGCAGGCACTAGATGTGCATATATATGTGTGTGTGTCTAAATTATAATATATATTATATTATAAAATTAAAAATCTATAAACATTTTGCTAAATACTGTTTAATTCAGAAATACCCAATTAATTTTATAAATAGATATTTGAATAAAGAAATTCTAAATAGTAAGGATTATTTTTCCATTGTTTATTAATAGGGTATTATTATAAATTTATTATTCTTCCTAGATAGTTATAGTTACCTCCAAATTCTAATTTTAGATAAAAATACTTGTTTTTTTTAAAATTTAATTTAATTTATTATTTTTTTAAATCATATATAATTTCCCTAAGATAATGGTAATATGTTTACAATCCTTAATTTATTATTTCTATTCTTTTCTTACTTTTGCTAAGTACAACTTTTCAGCCATTCATATGCATTAAATTTGCATTTGAGTCCGGAATCTGGCAATAATTTGTTTATTGTACTCAAATTTAGCGCGGACTCTGCATTTTTGAATGCAATTTTTATGTAAGTTACCTGTTTCTCATAATGGATTTAGAATTTCTATCCATTATTTTCAATAGGTTTTTGCTCAGTATTATTAAGAGAATTAGGGAAGGTTAGTTGGCTACAAAACATGTTCAACCCAATTTTATATAAATTATTTTATATATAAACAGTCCTAAGTCAGCAATGTTTATAACACTGTAGCATCCATGTTTTTATATCTTTTTATATTTAACTCTATTATTTAAATTTTTCATATTTCCATTTAAAATCTATTGACTGGTTATCTTGCAATTTCAATTCTTTTCAGATTGATAATGTTTATTCATCTCTCTCTTGTAGAGAAATTTTGTCTCTCTCGCTCTCTCTCTCTCTATATATATATAATATATAATTATTTTCAATAGGTTGCGGATAGGTTCTTTACCATAGCAGGCGTAGTACCTCCCCGACAGCTAATATATCTTTTTAGTGTGGCACCATACAGGCAGATAGATACCAATCACCACTGGTAATTTTGACACCCATTTTCCTCTTCAGAGGGAGGCCCCCGAGCTCTGGCGGTGTGAAACCGTACCTAGGATTCCAATTTTTTTCGATATATATATGTATATATATAGTACATTAAAATAAAATAAAATACTAAGAGAAAGTTGTGTTACCTACTAAGCCAAAAAGCAAGAAATTGGATATATATATGTTTAAAGATGCATATAAACTGCATTACCTTAAAATTAGAAAAATATTCAACATTATTGAAACAGTGTACAAATATAAAGAAAACATGTAAAAATAGTTTTATTTATTAAATACTTCTTTAGCACAGTTTATATTTTTTGACATTTTAATAAGATTTACGTTGCGAACAATTTAAAGAAATTGAAAAGAAAATAATACATTTAATAAAACAGACCGCAAAGATCGTTTAAATCTCCTCATGTTATATACAATGACCAATGTCATATTTCTATGAGATTCTTCAGTCATACTTCTATATGAAAAACAAGAAAACTAAACTTATTTCAATACGTGCAGATAAATATTAAAAATATTTATTTAGCGAGTAAATATGTATACATTGGACATCATATTAACTATTCAGCACGGACATGCTTAAATTTATCATAAAAAATATTTTTTTATTCCAGAATGAAACAGTAGATTTGATATTAGTTTTGCACCTATTTCATATTAAAAGTTGAATCATTTTTAGAGGAAACATCTGCAGAAGCTTGTGAAAACCCTGTAAACTTCTAATTAGAGAGTATCTAATTTCATATGAGCTTCTTCATAAATTAAATTTAAAAATCTCCCAGTATTAATCGATGCACAAACAAGAATTTCATTCATTTCAATTGGATAGCAAGTAAAGAATTGTCTTCTCATTATATGTGTTTCTTTTCGAAATTTTAGTTATTCAGGAAAAATCTTGAAATTCTGGCTATTCTTGTATTATTTGCATTGTGGGAAAAATAAGATGAACGGTATTTGTGTTATGAAGGTTTCTACCATTCTGAGAACATTTAAAGTTATTATTTTCATTCTGCCAAATTGAACCATTATTTTCTTGTTCTTGGATCTGAAAAATAAATCTTGTGATTTTATCTGAATCCAATAGATTTAAATCGGGTTCTATCCGTGGGTCTTGAACTAAATCTCTTGGGGAAATTATTCTTTAACATGGTTTGAGTTGAAAATCACTTTCCATACAGATGACTTAATTTATGCTAATGTAAATGCTATTTTAAACTCTGACAATGGAGTGTTAAAGATAATAGTTGATCCTGTTTAGTGAGTCATTCGACCTGAAGTAAGCATTCAAGCTATAACTGGCATTCGAGGCAATGGGAGTACTACAGAACTTGGTTTTAAGAGGACCATAGCCAGTTAGGAAACTTGAAAGTGTGCTTTGAAGAATCTTATAATGCTTTGATAAGTGTGCTTTGAAGAATCTTATAAGTTATATTAAGAGATTAGTTAAGTTTGCTCCCAAACTTATTGAACTAATCATAAATTGATCTTAAATTTCTAAGTATTGAAATAAAACCATTATTTTTATAAAAATCTGTCTGCTTCTTCCACTACTCCCTCTTCACCTGCAACCTCCGTGTTATGATAGATACTCTACAATCGTCTGTTTAGAATGGATATTTATTTTAATATCCATTCTCATGTGTTCATAATCATCTAATTTAACGCTAATGTTTTTTGCAATTTTTTTATTTGAAAACAATCATTGATGAAATAGTTTCTTACGTCTAAGGAAACACTTTCCTTAATTTGATTGAAAATTATTAAGTCCCATAGTTGTTTAAAATTTTTAACAACTTAATAAAATAAATTTCACATTTAGAATCAATCCAAGTAATTTTTGTGGTTTTGCTATGGTTTACGAAAAAGGTGTCTAAACTTTCCAGATTTAGTTTAAATAGTTACAGAAGCAATATCTTGACTAGATTTCTTAAATTTGGTCCTATTTTACTTGAGAAATAACCATTTCACCTAAAAATGTTTTAAATTAAAGCATAAAAAAATTTGCATCTTTTTATCGTATATATCGATAAATTTTCCCCAAGCTTCTTCATACGATTCATTAGACAATAGTATATGCTTGTTCTTGCTCCAAGTGACACCAGTCCAGGATGTCAAGCATCTAATATTTGCTTGTGCTAAATTCTCTTCCGAAAGACGTACTCTCATGAATTGCCTACAAAAGAACAATATAGCATGGCCTCCTCCTTTCTCTGCCTTTGTTCAGAACAAGTCATCTTTTACATCGTTTTGTGCAATATTAATAGCATTTTTTTCTCGTATTGTTTTAGATTGTCATTTAATTTTTTTGTACTATTTCATTATTTTTGGTGTGTTGCTAACAATTACTGTGTATGTATGTATCTCTCTCTCTCTCTCTGGGTTTTTTTAAAGTGCGTAAAATAATATATATATATATATATATTATATATATATATATATGCCTATGTGTATATTCTTAAGTATTTTGTGTGTATGCATGCTTTTACGCATTTGTATTTTGAAAATCTATTCTGATCACACATGTGCTTCCAAACCTTCACCATTGTAATAATTTTAATTACTGAATGTCTCCGTTTTTTGCATGTTAAGCAATGTTGTATTTTGTACTGTGTTTATTGTATTTGCATCCCGTCTTGTTTCTTTTTACCTTTCGATTTCCCATTTGTGCTTGTATCCCTGTACTTAAGACTTCCTACCACTATTGATTGAGTATTGACTTACGTTTGTAAGCCTTGTGTTATACTTGTTGGCACACAAGGAGTCTACCTAGAGTCTAAAAAAAAATAGTATATGCTTTATTAGAAACGCGGGTTTATCTGAAAGCAAACCTTTTAAAAACTGTAACTTTTGAGTGTTACTAAGAGAAGTTTGAGAATGAACGCGCAGTTACAACAATCCTAAAAATTTATCCAGTCTTCAAATTTACCGTAGAATACTGGTATGTTTAGTTTCGGTAATCGAAAATTAGCACTATATTGCTCTGTTCGTGCAGCAATAGGTATATTTTGCCCACCAACATTAATCGAACGAGATGCATCAATCTCATCAATTTTATCTTTAAAATCAAAATATATTTTTTTCAAAATCTACTATTTTTCGTATCTTCTGCACTTAATTCAGCATCTAACGTTTCAAAGTCTACAATTCATTCTTCTAATCTCTACAATCGAATAAGAATTTCATTCTTTAAATGTAAATCTCATCAGCATCATTTTCTAATCTAGTTAAAGAAACTTAACTCATCCCTTTACTACTTTTATCAACTCTCCTTGCTCGTCAGACATTCTGATAAAGTAACATTGACTATTGGGAAGTCAACGAATGAGAGGTTCGACTCGCAAGTCAAAATCTTAATTTCTCAATAGAATTTTAAAAATCGGATGTTCTTCTTCTCTTTTAATATATACAACATAAACATCAGGGAATAAAATTCAACTTAATATGCTTCCTTCGAAGAATCTCACAGTATTGTGCCTCCACTTATCTTGTACGGAGTTGATAGTGAACCAAGACTAAAAGAACAAGTTTTCATCGTTTCATATCTTTAATATTCCGCAATTCATTCACTACAAATACCGTTGCCACAAATTAGACATTTATAGATTACAAAATAAAAAAACATGTGCAAATTCCAACACATAGTATGCATGATTATATTAACTCTCTGTAAAATAGTTTTAAATCTTAAGAGTGTAACCAAAAATACACAATTATACATAATCAATCGCATTAAAATTACGAAAATGGTGATGATAAAAATTAAAATATGTTTTCGTAGAAATTTAATCAATTTATCTTACCTTCTTTCATCTCCTGCTATGCTCTTGTTGTTTTCTTTTTTTTAAATTACACAGATAGATTTTTATAGCAATATTTTTTGTATGATAAAATACTATTTATTCAAAGATACCGTTTCTAAAAGTTTTGCAATATTTTTTCAACGTTACTTGTTAGCCTAAATTAGTTTACTATCAAAAATCCCAGACATTGTTGACCATGAAACGTAACTTAATTCCGTTAAAATTAAGT
>BMAO01028942.1:0-24650 GCA_019973975.1 Trichonephila clavata | reverse complement strand
AAATGCAGGGTTATAATACATCATGAGCAATTATGGTAAGAAAATAAAAATATTTGCAATATGCAAAAAATTCGGATATAAGGTTTTATTTCCTCCTTTATAAAGAGGATTTCAAAATGGTTTCTGTCAAGAAATGATTTTTACGATGCAAAGAAAACATAAAAAAATCCACCAGAACTGTTATTTTAATCAAAATACCGTACTGTTTCCTAAACTTTTGCTCTTAGAGCTATAATTTTGATTTTATTAAAATATATTTATTATAAAGAAGTATTACAGTATGAGAGTATAAGAAAGAGTTTGATTACAACCAAACCTCTATTTTGTGAATTTTTTCCTGGACCCAAAACCGAAAAAGTATTGAAAGATTAATCTATTTTATACGAAATTTCCTTAGAACGAACTGTTTTCACCCGGGATTTAGTGACTTCATTTAATGGGGGTCCGATGGTATTTCTAAAATATGGTATAAAATAGCTCTATAAAAATTCTGTTGAGACATATGGAACATCTGTTTTAATCATTTATTTTTACAATTTAAATTAATATTATAACCGTACTTACAAGAAAAAGAAAATGTACACATCTGCCATTCTATCAAAATGGAACAGTGTTATTAATGCAATAATTTGCTCCATAAATAACTACTATTTTCTCAAATACATTTATTCCTCTGATTAACAACATGAAGAGCATGTGACGTTTTGCAATCTTCTCTTTACAGACGACTTTGTTTTATGGTCTGTTGACCAAGATATCCGTATTATCCGGGATTTGCTTAACATTGCTCTTGACGCTCTTTAATTTGGTGGAAATATATGTTTTTAGTTTTCAAGTTTTTAGCTTTGATAGCTTTTCCACAATAAAAAGATTGAGCTTTTCTGTCGAGGCCAACAGCTTCTGAGGATTCGAGAGGCAACCTATTAGGGAATCGTACTGGGTTCCGGGCTATGTTGAAATAAACAAGCCAACACATGATACTTAATACCGGGAATCAGAGAAATAGACTGCTTAAAAGGCATACCGGTGTAAAATAGTGTACTACACAGGATCTAGTCTGGGCCACTTATACGCATATAACTTATATAAGGCCTGTAGCGTCCCTCAGAATCCACTGAAATTCTCCTCAACTGGAACTATCTTGCAGCAGAGAGAAGTGAACTGACCTGAACAAACATTCAGAAAATCCTGCTTTCCTCTCGGGAGAACTCACTCTCTGACAAGAGCACGCGCTCTTTCTCCCTTTACTTACTTTTCTATGCATTAACCAAATTATTTTTAGCAATTCAGTAATGATCTTTAATGTAATTGTAAATTGAAAATATGACTAATATTTTATAATGACTTATTACTATTTTCATGGCATGAATTAAATATTAACTGTAGATTACCACATCACGCCATAAGGCTTTCTGTTGAGTATGGTAAAGAACTCCTTATAACTGCTTCTATTTAGAACAAGGTTAAAATTACTTAAAATAATGCAAGGGTGGCTCATTTTCTACCACAATACGGGCCATGCAATTTCGAAATAATAGTGGGCTTCATACTCATTAAAGGAAAGTAAATGCTCTCAAGAGAGATTGATAAGACGCTATGACTTTTGGAGGACGCACAAGCCTGCAGGTATTGGGCTAAAACCCCAACCTAACTACTTACATATAAAAAATGAGCTGCCTGTTATTTTTTACGTACTATGATCTAACACTCTCGCTGTGCATCCTGCGATTTCCATGGGCAACGTAGATGTAGCAAAATTTGTGCGACCCACGATTTCAGCGGGTATGCATCTTTTCCAGACTATTTAGCTGTGCAACCCGTGCTGTTCCTGTTTATGTTTTCATTTACATATTTATGATCTATTTCTGTATTTTAAAATAAAAAAAACTGTTTTACAAATTTTTTTTTGCATATTTTAACTTTAAAATGTAGGTTTAATATGTACATTTGAAGTACGTAATAAAAGACACGCAATTTTTGAACCTACTTTGATAAAATAACTAAGAGGGTTAACAAACTGCCCTTACTAGGAACAGGTGTGCTTCTACGATATTTGAACACAGCAAATTATAATTTAAGCCTGGTTCTACCGGCCAGTAAGAAATCCTACACTGAGAAAGAACTGAAGATTGTCACTTTGGCCATTATTGGAAAAATATTTTCTATGACTCACTGGTTGCATGTGTACACCGATGGTTCTGTTAACGATGTGGATCGTAATACTGGTACGGGTTACTTGAAAGCACCTAACAGAGTTGTTGATGCAAATTGTACAAATTATAATGCTGAAACGGCTGCTGTCTCTAAAAGAAATTATCAGAATATTAGGACATTAATTGATTCATAGACCATTATTAAAGTAATTTCTTTAGTCCTACTTTCAAACAATAGACATGTACTCAGTTGTGATTAATTCTTTGATGGATAGTGGTCGAAGTGTCACCCCACATTGTCCAAGTCCAGTTCTGTCCTTCCCAAACCTGATCTAATGTTTGTTATCAAAGTGGTAAAGGAGTCACAATGGTTGATTTGAGGCTCGTTTTCGAGATATGATTCGGGACTCTAGGAGGATGAAAGTCTCATTGCTTGTGACCTGCTTGGAACTGTTGGTATCGCTAACTTTAGAATTAAAATTGGACATGACTACTCACGAAACACCTGTACAGATCTGGTTAAGTTGATTCTCCACCTTTCCCTTTATGTAATGTTATTGACACGTGCGGAGACTATTTGGTCTCTTGTTTTGGTTTCAGCAACGTAGCAGCAGCCATTAACGTTCAAAGTTATTGTAGCTTTTTTTGTGTTTCTGAACTGCATTAAGCTGCTCGTCATAGACTGGTGACTGCCATGCCTGAGGATTTTGAAGGGAAAAAAAGGCTTTGTTCTTGGTTTCTTTTCTTATTATTAACGTTTATTTTTTATTTATTACTAATTTCTGAATTAAAATAAATTTATTGCAGGGATAAGACATTTTTTAAAAGAAATTTTTAGACACATTGCTTTGAAGTTTTATGTGAAAAGATAACATCTGATTTAGAAATTGAAAATAATTTCAAAACATGTCTCTGGATGAATTTTTAAAAAAATACATTGGTTTTCTTTTTAAAAAGTACTTAATTTTTAAGTAGCTTAAAAATTATTAGTGTAAAAACACATTTTTCCGTTTGAGGGAAGGAAATCATGTATTTAAATTTTCGTCTAACTTTTTAGCTATATAAACACACACACACGCACGCACACGCACGCACACACACACACACACACAAATAAATAAAAATTTTATCAAAGGTTATTATTATTTATTCTTATATGCTTATATTTCCTCATTCATATAAAGCGTTTCCAAAGTACCTTAATTGAGTTACCTTAATGTGTAACAAAACACATATTTCGAGTTCTGGTGCTTCTTGAATAAATAATATTATATATTTAACTAGAATGAAAATATATGTAAGATAAAAATAATATGGGAAGTGTTAGAGAATATACAGTGTATGAAATAAAGATTTTTTTAAAAAAATATATATATTGGGTTGTAAAATTGTAAAGGTTGTCTGAAATCATGCCAGATACCACACAAAGTCTTCTTCCCTTAATGTTCAGGAGATTGCAAGCCGTCGTTAATTCACAGAGTCAATTTATACGATATTGTATTATTTTCGGTTGCATAAATTATGCTAATTTTTCCTTTTTCCCCTTTAATATATATATATACATTTTTATGTTATGCCACTTCATAGGTAGTATATTGACTTTTTGGACTGATTCTACGTGTGGGTGTATGTTTAGAAAGAAAGAAATTGCAACCAAAATTCTGATTTGACACACTTTAAGAATTTCAAAAATTGCTAAAACTACTGTAATTTTTTTTACACAAATTTAGTTTAGTTTCTAAATCTTCAACATACACTGCAAGTTTTGGGGCAATAAAAACTGCAACCATTTGTCTTTTCATATAGAATTACAAGCTATAAAAGCATTAAAAAGTCCTTATATAATATTTCACCTGTCACTAAACGAGTTTTTTTTTAATTCATATATTATTGGATACGACTATGATAAATTTATAGCAGATAATTAGATTTTTATCAAACACTAAATAAATAAAACTGCGTTGATAAACTTGATTGATTTTTCGTTGTTTATGAGTAATTACTTCAAAAATAAAGCACACAAAGAGGCAGGTGCAATATGTAATCGACCTAAGAATAAACAATGAACGTCAAACATATATTTAAACATTTTTCATAGCTCTATAAAAGGTTTGAAGCTCACTTTTGTTGTCACTTTTCGTAGTCAGCTTAAAGGATTCTTCGCACACACAGGTAATTTCTTTCTTTATATGAATGAATTTTAACTTATTTAGCCCATCTCCCCTTTTTCTATTCATTGGCCTTTTTTATAATCAAATGAATGTGAACATTAAAGCTGAAATAAATTGTTAAGATTGTTATGAAGTATTAAATTTTGTATTTTTTCTGCTTCAAAGAAAATACAAGTTTTCTATATTTCGTTTTACTTATTTTCTGTCAATGTGAAATAATTAAACCATATATATGGGCAACACTGCTTGGTGTGGCATTTTCTATGTCACTTAGTATTTATTTATGTAATTAAAAGCTTTTTTTTGCTATTTAGATACATAAAAAAATTGAAGCAAGTCTCCCTAATTATTTATTAACGATTTAAGCTTTCATTCCATATCAGTTTTTGTTTTATAATTGTTTTATTAAATGCAGTATGTTTTTTTATATATAAATGCGAAATGTAATCATGGATTTTATACATGAACATTTCACGCTTAAAATCCACCGAGTGAAAATATATTACATTTTCTTAAACTTTGTAAGGGAAGTGTAATGTGTTTATTTTAAATTTTCAATTATTCAATGAATATCTAGCTATTTGTAAATGAAGATTTGCTTCAAACTTTTTTATTAAAAAAATAAGAGAGTATTTTGTTAAAAACACCAAGTACTTTTTTAAAAAAAATTTAAAAATTAAAGAAACATTTTGCTAAAAATTTTCATTTAAATATTTAATTACAAAATTGCTTTGTTTCAAAACACTTCTTATTTATGTATTTTTAAAGGATAAATCCATCTACTTAATCTTCTACTTTATTTAAATATCACTCAAGTGACTCAAGATCACTCACAACTGGTAGTTTATTTCCATTGATAGAAACACATTAGAATAATTTACTTCGAAAGATTAAAAAAAGTTTTACATTTAAAACATCTTCGCTTTTATCTCCCCACTTTATTTAATTGCAAGCATTAAATAATCCACGCAGATATAATACTCTTTCAAACAATGAATGGAGATAATAAGTTCTTTGTTGAAATTGAGCCGAATATAAAATATATATTTTATGCTCTGTTCAGCGAAACAAAAGTTGTTTAGATTTTATGTCTGTGCTATCTAACAAGCTTTGTCTATGGTAATGTGATTCCCAGAGTTATAAGTCTGAATAGTATGTTGTTCTGAATAAAACATCTATTATTACGCCTAAATATGAAAGTGATATAGTGCATTGCTTTCTGTTTGTTACTGTGGCGGGTCGTAAAGTTAAATTGCATATGCTGAACAAAATTGTGATTTCTTTTTCTTTCACGTGTTAGAGAGAAAGTTTTATTATTAATGAACAAGGATGTAGAGATTGGAGGAAGGAATGGGGTGAGGACAAAATCTATGGAAGAGTTTGAGAAGGGAATGACTACTCAGGTATCGTCCTCATCACTTGACTGAAGTTCAAAATTTGTAACGTTCGTCGCCGATAGCCCGCTCGTTTAGCTTCAAAGTGTGACGCTAATAAAATATTAAATCGAAGAGATATAGCCCAAAAGTAAAGAATGTTTTATAAGCATGTAAATGTTAGGGTGTAAAGTTGTTTCTCCACTCACACTGGACATCGAAAGAGAGAACAAAAGTATGCGGCTTATTGAGAGTTTCTTATGGGATACGTGATCCTTAAAATTTACTTAACACCAGGGACGTCTAAAGACTCTTTGAGTCCCTGGCTCCAGAGAAAAGATTTTTTAACCCCATAAGCAAAAGTAGGCCCTACTCGAGATTTTTAAAAATTGACGGTACAAAGCATACGCTGTCAAGTACTCGTTCGAACGGCCATTTGAAACAAATAAATGTGCACGATTCACAAACCTAGGTACAATCCGGCTCGAACGATGATCAAATTTCGACTAAATGTGTTCAATGATGGTTTATGGTATTAGGCCTAGGCCTAGACATAGGCAACGGTCATCACATAATAATAAAATCTTACCATTTTTGCCAGTTTTGTAGTTTGAAATTCCCTGTTTTTCGGAGAGTATGTATGCAGAGGCGGATTAAAGTAGTTGGAGGCCCCTGGCGGTAAAAGGTTTAGGGCCCATGGGCTCAAGAATTGAAAAACTAGTAAAAAAGTCACTTACTTTAAATTCTCAAAAAAAAAAAAATTTATTGGAAAAAATGAAACTTAACGGCTAAAGAAAAATCTCTCTTCACTGTATATAAAAAAAATTCAAAAACCTTACTGAAGAGCTTACAGTTTTGCAATACAAGTTGATTTTTCTTTGTCAAATTCATCAAATATTTTTGCAATATCTTTTTTGTCCAAAACATTTTGTTCTGTATACAGGATAGTCCCGAATTCCTGGTACAAACTTTAAGAGTAGGTACATAACATTGTAACAATAATTTATTATACAGGAATGTATGGGCGCAAGTTACGCGGTGAGGCGCAAACACCAAAAACAAGAGACGAAAGGAAAAACAAAGTATTTATTGAAAGCGTCGTTGACAAGTGTAATATTTACAATAACTGTTCGCAAATGTTCAGTACACGAGCTGTGAAGTCCAGCTGCAGCGCACATTACTGTACCATCAACTGGCATAGTCTGCCGGATTCAAAGCTTGTACTCTCTGAAAATGGAAGATGTGTAAGCGATTTTCGTTTAAAACTCTACAGATTGTCTGATGATTCACACTTACGTGATGAGCAACAGTTCTTGTACTTGACTCTGGTTTGTCAGCGACAGCGTTCAGTATGCTATCTTCCAGGCCTGGACTATGTACAGCTTTTCGTCGACCAGCATCATGTCTGGTGAGGTGGAATGAATTTGTTTCAAAGTTGACGATGTAACCGCTGAAAAATTCTGTGATTTGGCATTCGTCGATCAGAAAACTGCGACGAGATACATGTAAGATACTGCGACGAGATACATACTTTTTCAATATACGTAAAGTCTCCCGTAACAGACGTCAGCACAATTGCGAATGAAGCTTTATCCTACTGAGAGGCATCATGTTGAATGACAGCTAAACATCTACTGCCCCCTACCGGCAATGCAACCAACCGATAACTCCATTTCTCTTTTCTTTTACTTCCACTATTAGCACCTCACCACGTCACTTGCGCCCATACATACCTATATAATAAATTATTGTTACAATGTCCTGTATCTACCCTTAAAGTTTGAACCATGAATTCGAGACCACCCTGTATAATATTGCATTGTTGTTCACTTTGTCTTTTTTCCCATAGTACTTCTTAAATTATTTTTAAACAAAAAGAGATCTTTCCCCTGATACATTCTTAAAGATACCTTTAAAGATACATCTAAAAGATGCCTTTGATTCAAATTTTTCGCTAGGCACATGTGGCGCTAGTTACGCCACGTGTAGGATGTGAATCAAGTTTACTTCAAATACGCACAGATTGGACGTAGTGAGTTCATGTTATTTCAAAATGACATTGAGACGACGGATAAGCCATTATCAACAGCTCGCTGAGTTTGAACGGGAGGTTGTGTAATAGAGCTATAAAAGGAGGATATTGTGGAAAGACTTGGAAGGAATATATCCACTGTGCGTGATTTTTGGCAGCATTTGTCCAGGGAAGGCACTACCTCAAGAAAACTATGGCTCAATCATGCATGGGCCACCACTGACAGAGAAGATACGTAGCTGGGGAGCGTTGTGCATCTACATCAGAAATTACAGCTTTTCCGTCACAAGATTGAAACAGTGAATTGTAACAAATCAATCGTTTAAGAAGTAGATCCCAGCTAGACGCCCTGTAGCGTTCATACCATTATCTCTAAATCATTAACATCTGTAATTTCAGTGGTGTCATCGGAGAGTGGAGTGGCGATGTACTGTGTTCTCCAATCAAAGCTGTTTCTGTCTTGGTGCCAGAGATGCAGTAGCGTAACGGATAGTACTAGGGTACCCCATCAAAGTCAGGTTTGAGGCCCCAAGCCATACTTGATGTAAGTCAGGCTATGGGCCTCTAGAATAATGGACCAGCCCCGCGATGCGGGTGTGGAGAACGCACTGCAGCGATGGCTGTATATTGATTAGAAGAAGGTCATGTCAACGCCTGCAAAAGCTCTTTCTGCCATCTTGATACACCGGGCCTGTACCTACAGTTATGGTCTGGCGTGAGAAATTTTCTTTGATTGATGGAGCACTCTCGTGGTTAATTTATACATCCTGACTGCAAACTAGTACGTCAGTCTGGCAATTCAAACTGTTGCACTGCGAATTATAAACATTCAAAGGGTGCTTTCCAACAGGATATCCTGCTCTCTAATCTCTGTTGTAATTCAACAGGCTCTATATGGTGTCAACGTGTTACGTTGGCATGCTAGATCACCAGATTTTTCTCCAATCGAGCACGAATGGTACATCATTGGACGGCAATGTCAACTTAATCCACAACCAGAATTAAGCAACCTTATATTAACCGACAAAGAGCAACAGGCATACAATTCCATCCTACAAACCGATATCCAGTACCAGTACGACACATGGCATGCACTTTCGCATGCTTGCATTTAAAATTGGGGCGGTTACACCGGTTTTTAATGTATTATCATTTCACAGTTGAAATGGCTCTATTCGCGCTTACATTAACCTGTGATTTGGAAACTTTAATCAATTAAATATGTTACCTATACATTTGTATAGGTAGCCGATTGCCGAAGTTTTATTAGTAGACAATATTTTTTTCCTGGTGTTGGGATTTTTTCCCCATGAATGTACCCGACAGTAATTAAGCCCGGCTGTGAACTAAAAATTGACTTGTTTGATTTGAATAGTATTCCTTTGTTCGAAATAAAATGTGGGCAAAAAAAAAAAAACCATGTGAAAAATTTGTACAGATAGCAACAATATAGATATACGGGGAAAGATGGCAAGGGCTGATACACGACTCAAATACGAGGAAATCATTTGGGTTGCAATATCGGTTCAAGTTCTTTTTGTTGTAAGTTGAATTTATAAATGGAATCCATCAAGCTTGGGGCCCCTGGCGGCCGCCAGGTCCGCCACCCGCTTAATCCGCCTCTGTATGTATGAGAATAATATTTGACCACTCAAATCATTCGGACAGACATATCAAATACTAAAACAGAGTTGAGAACAAAATTAGCCCCCCCCCCGAGGACGAGGCCCCGGGCCTGAGCCCAGATGACCCATGCCTTAAGACGTCGCTGCTTAACACGGAATTGCAATAAAAATTTGTATCTACGTAAAGATAGTCGTTTAGGCCCATTATTTGACAAATTCCCCATCTAAATTAAACAGAAGATAAAACAAAGGCATATAACATTGGAGCCGTGAGGATCTAACAAAAGCCATACCATGTCCCACAAAGACTTTTTCAGGCTTAGTGTAATAGCAGATATGATAAGAGACATCTTAAAGAATAAAGAGACGTACCAGGCATTTCAAACAGAGCTACGGAGGTGTAGAAGAGAAATAGGGAGTTAATTTTGTATCTAATAATTCCTAACAAATATCATCCTGATGGGGGCTGATATACATTGAATCTATGAAGGTTCATAAAGTCTTCATGCTGCCATGGTTAAATTTCGCCGAAATTGAGGCGCTTGCTCACGTGAGGTGTCAAAAGATGGTTTGAAGTTAATGTATTATTTTTTGAGTAAAGTTCAGTGTGAAAAAAATAGTTAAAAAAAATTAACTACCCTATAAATTAAACTATTCCAATTAGCAAACCAAGCCATTATTGCTTTTGAGCTAATAGCAAAGGAATCATGCAGTACATACGAGGGCATTTCGAAAAGTAAATATACACCGTACGCCAGAGGAAAAGAAAAGTTTTGGCGAGCAAGTTGGCAACACAGGTGTTAACATTGAACCGTTAGCTTTCTCCTGGCGGTCGTTCGGCTTTTCAACGTTGATTCTGGTTGGAGTAGGTCGTGTTTAAAATGGCTGCGCCTATTCAGAATCCCGCCAAATGCGAAGTGCGCTTCGTCATACGTTTTCTTCATGCAAAAGGTCAGTGACCAGTGGATATTCACAAAGAAATTGTTTCTGTTTATGGAAACATTACGAATCGACAAAATGTAACGAAATGGTGTCGTCATTTCTCTGAAGGTAGGACCGATGTTCATGACGAACTAAGAACAGGTCGGCCATCTGTGATCTCTGATGCCCTTCTTCAGAGAACGGAGGAAGCAATTCGTACGAATAGACGTCTCAAATTGAAAGAATTGCATCAGATCATACCGGAAGTATCAATGACAATTCTTTATGAAGTTGTGACTGTCAAGTTAGGGTACAGGAAATTGTGTGAACGCTGGGTTCCAAAAATGTTAACGGAAGAACACAAAAAGAAAAGGATGGGCTTTGCACTCCACTTCCCCACACGCTATGCAGAAGCAGGTGATGAGTTCCTTGATAACATTGTGACAGGTCACGTGACGTGGGTTTATCACCATACACCTGAATCCAAGCAACAATCAATGTAATGGCGCCATTCGAATTCACCAAAAGCCAAGAAATGCAAAACTTCGATTTCAGCGAAAAATTCATGGCTTCTGTTTTTGGGACAGACAAGGCATTTGCTTCACGACAACGCTCGGCCTCACACAGCACTCGTAACCAAAGCAATACTCAAACAATTCAAATGGAAAGTATTGGACCATCCGCCATACAGCCCGGACCTTGCGCCCAGAGACTTCCCTTTATTCCGTTACCTGAAGTCACATCTTTTTGGAAAATCACTCCACGACGATGATGAGATCAAAGATGAAGTTGAAATGTGGTTCCGACAGCAGGCGGCAACCTTCTATGACTGTGGGATACAAAAGCTTGTGCAATGACTTAACAAATGTTTGGATAACGGGGGTGATTATGTCGAAAAACAATAAATAATCCAGTTAATAAGATGTAACTGACGTTTTCTAAATAAATGTTTTTTTAAGGAATGCGAGCCATTGTATCTTTACTTTTCGAAATGCCCTCGTATTACTTCCGCACTTTTTTTCTCAAGTGCAATGACTATGCTTGAGAAATTAATAGTGGCGTTGAAATCTGCGACACTCTCTACCATTTTCAGGGTGAGTTACCAGGCAATTTATATAAGAGCAATAACAGGAAATACTTCAACTTCTAAATATATATATATACCAGGATATTACTTTTTTCGTTATATAGATGATATAATCATTTTTGGCAAGCAAGACAACTTTAAACCTAATATTAATTTTTATCCACAATATCTTAATTTAATACAGACAAATAGTAACAATTATGAAGCAAATTTTTTGATATAGAAATTAACTTAAAAGATAATAAAATAGTTACTAATATTTATGATAAACGAGAAGACTTTAATTTCAGTATTATTAAAGTACCGCATTGGGAGAGTAATGTGCATGTATCTATATTCAGAAATATTGTTATTAATTACACACTACGCAATAAATTTCTTGTTTCTAATTAATCAGAAAAAATAAAAAAAACTATAAACATTTTACTAAATACTGTTTAATTCAAAACTACGCAATTAATTTTATTAATAGATATTTAAATAAAGAAATTCTAAATAGTAAGGATTAAATTTCCATAGTTTTAACAGGTTAATATTATAGATTTATTATTCTTCCTAGATAGTTTTAAATTCCCCCGATTTCTAGTTTTAGAAAAAATTACTTTTTAAAATCTATTATAACTTTTAAATCATATTAGAGTCTCTAAGATAATGGTAGTATGTTTACAATTATTATTTTTTTTATTTCTATTCTTTTCATACTTTTGCTTAGTGCTATTTTTCAGCCATTGCTTTGTTTTTAAATTGTATTTGGGTCCAGAACCTGGCAATAACTTGTTAATTGTACTCAGATTTAGCGCAGGCTCTGCATTTCTGTATGCAATTTTTAGGTAAGTTACCTTTTTCTTATAATGGATTTAGATTTCCTATCCATTATTTCCATTTGGTTTTTGCTCGGTATTATTAACAGAAAGAGGGAAGGTTAGCTGGCCAAAAAACATGTTCAACCCCACTTTTATACAGAGAAATTTTTTTAAGAAGAATTTTTTTGTATACCAGCTGTCCTAAGTTAGCAATGTTGATAATTCTGTAGCATCCATTATTTTAAATTTTACTATGTTATTTCAATTTTTCATATCTCCTTTTAAATTCTGTTGTCTGGTTATCTAGCAATTGCTATTCTCTTAAGTATTAATCATATTAATTCATCTCACTCTTGTAGAGAAATTTTGATTATATATATATATATATTCCTTTTTTAAAATATATTATATATCTGAAAATGTTATCTTACACTGTGTAAAAGCAATCACTTTTCCCATTCTGTTTTAGGTTCACACTTGAGAAACTATGTTCAAAATTATAATTTTCTTATGCCTCGCCATTGTTGTGACAGAGGCAATTGTTTGCCCTCCACATGAATGTGAAAACATGTCATGCAAATCGGTATCATGCGGACCGCATCAAAAACTCAAGAAAAATGGTGGCTTTTGCGGATGCTGTGACAGCTGCGTTACCCAACTGGGTGAGTAATCAATGGTAATACAATTAAATGAAGGTCATCTCACGAGTCTCAGAATTCATAGTACGATTCACGATCTCATACTAATATTAGAAATGCAATATGTAGAATTGAAACATTTTGAAAATAATAATAATGAGTACTCTACAAATACGCCAAATACAAGTACTACCAATACTCGAACCAAAGCCGCATTATTTTTCCAATGCTAATGCTACTGAAAATCGGGTGCAGCTTAGAATCGAAGGCAAAACATTTGTTCGATGGGGGAAATTGAGTTTCCACCCCTTTCAAAAGGAAAAATGTAGCCGTCCATTCTGGCCACTTGCATCGATGACTTATCTCATGCCGCAGTTTATCTCCAGTATTCAATCTACCTAAAAAGCATTGTCTGCTCATATTTAGGAATTTTTTTGTATACGCTTTTTTTAAATCACCTAAATATCAAAGATATCGATAATAGTAACAAGAGAGGAGTTCACTATGACGCAAGTATGAAAAGGGAGGCAATTTTACATGCAGAACGAAAGAGGTAACAGAGCAACGGCCATTGAAAAATTGACATGGTTGAAACAAACATACGTTGATGGCGTAAGCAAAATTACATAATTTTTTCTTGTAAATGTTCAACAGCTTTCAATAATTCTTTTACATTCTTTTATAATACTTTCTTTAAAAAAAATGTTGCATAACAAATGCATTGGATGGCACTGAAGACGACACCGAATGGGGAAAATGGCAACCATTCCGAAGTGAGCTGTGACATCGGGATTGACGATTCATTTTGAAACATGGTACTCACCGTTAGAGTAATTATACACTCATGTCCATAAATTAAGGATAATTCAGAATCACACAGAAATTGAACTCTAAAATAAAAATTTCACCTGTAGAATTATCGCACACATCTTGAAGAAGAATATGCAAATTACAGGAAACCACCAGATGGCGCGGATAGTACGTCACAATGACGAGAGTGTAAGAGAGGGGTATATAAGGAATGGTGGCAAAGAAGTAAAATTGTTCACAAGCGCTTTAAAAGCCTTTCAGTGCAATAACCGCATAGTTATGGCACAAAGGAAGCATTTGGATGATTTTTGACTTGGTAGAATTATCGGACGACTGGAATGTGGACGTATCCAGCTGAAAGTATCCGAGGAACTTGGAATCGCCCAGAGTGTCATCTCCAGGCTTTGGCAACGATTCCAAGATGATGGTAATGTGAGTAGATGTTATAGCACAGGTCGCCCCCGAGTTACAACGCGGAATGAAGACCGGTATTTGGCAGTTACTGCCAAAAGAAACAGACGGAGCGCAGCATCAGATCTGTCTCGTCAGCTCTCTTCAGCTACCGGTTCGACAATTTCAAGGCAGACCGTGTACAGACGCTCAGGGTACATAAGTCTATATGCTCGTAGGCCTGTCAGATGTGTTCCCCTTACCGCAACTCACTGTCGCCTGCGATTAACCTGGAGTAGAGAGCATGCATTGTGGACACCACAACAGAACCGCAACTTGTGTGATGTTTTCCGACGAGCCCAGGTTTAGTTTGCAGTCTGATTCTAGCCGGACTTTTTCATATGGAGAGCGCCAGGTACCCGTTACCCCCAAGAGAACACCATTGAACGACACCGTTACGGTGGTGCAGGATGGCTCGTTTGGAGTGGAATTATTCTTGGTTCCAGAACTGACCTGCATGTTCAGAGTGTAACGGTGACAGGCCAGATCTATCGGGATGTCATTCTGGAACAACATGTACGTTTGTTTCGGGGCGCCATGGGTGCTGAATTTCTGTTTATGGACGACAACGCCCGTCCTCACCGTGCAAACATTGGAGACGAATGCCTTCAATCGGAGGATATCACCCGTATAGATTGGCCAGCATACTCACCGGACTTGAATCCAATAGAGTATGTGTGGGATATGCTTGGCCGACGAATTGTAGCCCGTCAGCCCCCTCCCACCTGTCTACTGGAACTTCGGAGGGCATTGCTTGATGGAGTGGTGTAATATTCCCCAAGATCAGATTGATAATTTGATACTCAGCATGCGTAGGCGTTGTAAGGCCTGTATTGCATCGTCCGGAGACATACTCCGTATTAACCATCACACTAACCATGTTATACTGTTTTTTGTAAATAGGTTCTTTTTTAAAATTTGCTCCAGATAGTTAAAATCGCAATTTTTATTAATTATGTCAATCATATGGCATCTTTTTTGCTCTTTACCTTTTGTTCAATAAATAGACTTTACAAATAAGTCAAATTTGTTTTGCTTCTGTCTCTTTCTTTGCCTTAACTTCATTATCCTTAATTTATGGACATGAGTGTAGGTTCACTTATGAATTTGAAAGTTTTTATAATACTGGTAAAATAAATTAATTATTAACTTCTTAAAATTTATCATTAAAAAATTTTTAAAAATTTTTTAAGTGTCGGATCCTGATGTACCTTTTACAGTATTTTTTTCTCAATAGTGTGTAGAGAAAATTTGGAGCGTGGCTTAGAATCAAAGACAATATTTTTCGACAATTTTTTTTTTAAAGTTGGGGGTGGGGTGCGGCTTATATTCGAGTAAATACGGTAGATGACGTTTGAAAATATTAACGAATATCACCAACAAATGTCTTACACGCGCGTAAGTATTAATCATATATAGTATCTATATATATAAAGGAGAAAAGTGACTGACGAATCACAATATCTCCAGAACTATTCAACCTACAGGCTTGAAATTTGGTAGGCATGTTCCTTTCATAGAGTAGAGATCAGCTAAGAACGGATTTTACGAAATTCGAAACGCAAGGGGCGTTACGGGGGGTTAAGGGGCGTTATAAATAATTGTTTCAATTTTTAAACTACTCGACTTACAATTTTGAAATTGGGTAAGCAGATTCCTTTCATAGAGAAGAGAAACGCTACAAAATGAGTTTGGTGAAAATCGAGCCTCAAGTGGCGTTACGGGGGCTTAGGGGCGTTATAGATAATTATTTTCATTTTTAAACTATTAGACGTACAGTCTTTATATTTGATAAATAGATTCCTTTCATAGAGTAGAGATAAGCTACAAGATAGGTTTGAGGAAAATAGCCGCCCCCCAAGTGGCATTGCGGGGGTTAAGGGGGGACATAAATAATTTTTCCGATTTTTCAACTATTAAACGCTTAGTCTTGAAGTTTGGTAAGCAAATTCCTCTCATAGGATAGAGATACGTTATAAAATGCGTTTCGTGAAAATGGACCCCAAGTGGCGTTGCGGGGCTTAAGGGGCGTTATAGATAACTATTTCCATTTCTAAACTACTGAACGTACAATCTTTAAATATGATAATCATGATCTTTTCATGGATTAAAGATCCCCTATGTAATGCGTTTTGTAAAAATTGACCATAGGGTGGTGCTGCGGGGCTCAAGGGGCGTTATAGATAGTTATTCCCAGTTTTAAAGTACGATACGCACAGTCTTGAAATTTGTTAAGAATGTTTCTTTGGTTGAATAGGGATCAACTAAAAATGTATTTTACGGAAATCAACTCCTGGTGGGAGTAGGGTGTATTGGGGCGTACTGACAAAAAATTCCTTCTTTCGAACTACAAGGACTATAATAATGAAATTTGGTTCACATTTTTCTTTGGTTGAATTGAAATCCGCCAAAAACGGTTATTTTGGAAAAAGACTCTCAACGGGATTACGGGGGTATTGATATTAAAAATTTCGTTTCTTTCCCGTTAGATTTGGCTTGCATGTTTATTTTACAGGGAAGAGATCCCCCGAAAATTGGTTTTGCGGGAATCTACTTCATTGTAGTGTTACGAAAGTGCAAACATCATTCTATACTTCAGTTTCAGAGATTTTTAGAAAATACAAATTAGATGAGTTCTGCCCTTTTTTTTTATCAAGAAGTGACAGTTACGGGTATAAGTATGTTTTTTAATACAATCGAATTCTTAATGATAGGACTTAGATATTAATAGTTTATATATATATAACATCATAAAATACCCAGCGAGGCGGGTGGGTAACGGCTAGTATATATATATATATATACATATGTGTGGTGTGTGTGTGTAAAATCAAAATTTCTCTACAATAGAGAGATGAATAAACATGATTATTTCTATATATATATGGTCTCCAGAAAACTCCTTTTCACCCTCATGTGCTCATGTGTTTCATTTTAAATATTTTACAGAAAAAATATTTAATAAGCAAATTAACTACCCTATAATATACCGATGATTGTCCGAAATGTCCTATATGTTTTTCTTTCTGTAGAATTTTCTTAGATTTGTACCAAATCTGGTAAAAATTAAGATTTTTTTCTCTTTTGAGTTTTAACTTATTAAATGTTTAAAACAAATATGTGTATAAAAATATCATGTAGAGAAATACTTATATAACCTTGTTCCTTTCAGGAAAAGGCGATAACTGTGGACTTACTTTCCTTCGTGGCGCACCTCCTTCAGTAGAATGTAAAAATGGTTTGAAATGCAACCCCAAGACAAGAAAATGCGAATAAATGTGTTTAACTTATTTTTGAAAAAAAATGTCAAAATACATTGAAATATATTGAAAATAAAGTTATTGTGCGTTTAACAATAAGCTCTTCCAAGCCAAATTTTTTTTCTTCTTTTTTTTAAATTTAAACTACATTTTATATTTGAACTTTCATTAAAAAAATTCTTTGTTAACAATTCATTGCTTGTATATATGTTGTTTTTCTTAAAATAGATTTATTTTCCTGAAAGAATGATTTGGTTAGTTTATTCCTAAATATTTTAAACTTCATAAAGCTAAATTCTTAACACATCCTAGGGCAACTTTAATAAGACACTAATTCAAATTCAATCAAGCGTTGTAATCGAAATTTAAAATTGATTTTTTTTTAATTCTGGAAGATTTTTTCTCTGTTTTTTTTTGCATTCGAGGTGGGTAGTCGGTAGTATTACGCATCATTTAGCATTTATTTGTACCATGATTATATTGGCCGCAGAATCTTTTAACGTATGCGTTGTTTGGATTGTCAACCCATAGGAACTTGCTGCTAAAGTGTGAAGCGCTTATCTAAGTCGCACTATAAAGTAACACGAGGACTATTGGCAACCGACCTCTCTCGAAGCTTTGAATCTTGGTTCGATGACGAGGATGACACTTGAGCTGTTACATCCTCTCTGAGCTACCGCACCAAGCCAATGGGAGGACTTTGTGGGTCTCAATAGATTTAAAACTTGTTTCTGTAATACAATAAGGATCGCACTATCCAGTGCCCTCACTACGATGACAAGATAGATATTAGCAAAACGATAGCTTAAGACTGTAGTATCTGACATTTTTAATGCGGCTTTCAAATTTGCGCTTAGCTGGGCTTGCTCATCCTCAGTCTTAAAAATGTCTTTCTTCTTACAGTCCGTTATTACATTGGGTTACTCTTGATAATTTCACTTTTTTGCATATGATGCAGAAGCGCTTGTTTCTTCAACCACAACTTTACCTCGTGAAATGTTGTAGGCCAGTGATTAATTATTATAAATAACAAGAGGATGTTGAAGAATGGGATTTTAGACGTTTGCTTAATCTGGACAAATGCTTAGGGGAATGCTGTCTTTTGGAATACTAATAGAAGCTTGTAAAATTAAACTTTGGAAAATTTTTAAAAAAAGAAAAATCGTGGTGGGGGACATTTTAGTTTACTTTAAGCGGACTTTCATTTTTTTCTGAAGTTCATTACAAAAATAAAAATAACACTAATTAAATAGTAATTCAGTTGAGGCAAATGCTGAAGTTCTCTGCATCCGAGTTTTCTTTAGGGAGATTTGAATCTCTATGTATATAGTGAAGTACGGCAAAGTTTTTAAAATTCTATGAATATCTACGCGCCAGAATAACACTAAAATTCATGAGCAAATTATAAATCAATGTTTCTTATCGATTCTCTTTTATCCTTTAAAAGTTACTTGACTTGATTTTTTTAAACAAAAGAATACCTTTCAAACCTTAAATATTTTAAATAACATAGTTAACATTTCATAAAACTAATACAAAAATATTACTAAAACTTCAATTACTTGTTGATAATCAATGTCAGTTACAATAAACAAATTTAAATTCAAATAAAATGAAAAATACTGCATTCATGTTAGCTCTCTTGACGATCACATACAAGCACGAGTACACGGTATAACACGGTACTTGTAAAACACGCATTCGATATGACACGGCACAAAGAATATAATATATTTCACGGTTTTGAGTGAGTGAGTGAGTGATTTTGGGGTTTATTGGCGCAAGAGCCGATTTTGGCTATACTGCGCCAAACATTTGTTTTAATATCTGTGGTCTAGACGGGAAGAGAAAGAAAGAATGAATTGAATGACAAGAAAGAGGGTCGAAAATAGAGAAGGATCACTAGGGTACCCCGGGCTCGTGAAGCCCGTGTTTACCAAAGACAGTAAACCCTGTGGGAAAAGGAAAAGATCACTAGGGTACCTCGGGATTGCGACACCCGTACTCACCTAAAGAAGCTGAGCCCCCTGAGGGGTCACGGTTTTGATTTTACATGATTTTAAGAAATTGAATATCATTTTCGTTCCACAAGGGGAATTCCCAACTGGATTTGTTTTCAATTGCCGTTCAATAGCCCCATAAGACCCAGCTCGGACGATCGTGCGGGTTTGTACGAGTTAAGCATTCTTATCCCCTAAGACCCCAAATATTTTTTTCTTTAAATATATTCTTCTGGTTGTGTTAACACTATACTCATCCCAATGACACTGGAATAAGTAGAATTTTTTTTTTGCTATATACCCCCCCCCCCTGGAATGTGGAATGTTCATGCACAGCTTATTGCTACAGGAAATCAGATATTTTCCGTGACACAGTGTTTCTCAAACTGTGGGGCGCTCTCCCCTAGAGGGGGGGGGGGCATGATAACCCTACGAGGGAGGCGCGAGCATATTGAAAAGTCGAAAACGAAAGATAATTAAATTTTTTTTTATAATTTACTGAAAGTAAACAAACAAAATGCACACAATAAAAAATAAAATACTCATTTACACTGACATAAAACACTTGTATATCAGTACTGCGCAATTTATTTATTATTAATTTATAACAATTCTAACTTAAGAACAAGTTTAATAATTACTAGTGACCCCATGGGCTTGTCATATATAAAATTATATGCAAAAATGAATACTTATCTTGTTAATTTGTACGATTTTGAATTAATCACACTTTAATTCCGATTAAAAATTACGTGATACTCTCACCAATGCCACCGTTAAACACGTAGGGGAGAGTATGTGGTGTATTGGGAGGGGGAGGGTAGAAAAGGAATAAATAAGCAAATCGTCTGAAATAAGTAAATCCTTCGCGAAAACACTGTCAAGGTCATTTTATTGCATTCCAAAGCCTTCGGAATAAATTTATAGATCACCGTTCACAGAAAAGAATCATACTTCGGAAAGACGTATATACACGTTGGGAGAAATTAACGCACTGGTAGAGCGAGACGTTTATATACGTCGGAAGCACTTAAGAGGTTAAAGTCGTATTGTAGGTTTGGCGTGAAAGTATAGTATTATTGAATTTAATACATTGTTATTGTATGGAGGGTGAGGGGGCGCGATGGAAAAAATGATTGAATATTGGGTCGCAAATGTTGAAAGTTTGAGAAGCACTGCCGTAACAATATGAGAGACGCGATCTACTCTCGGCCCCACCTAGAGGTGTGGGAGGAAGTGAAGTATAACTCGTTATAATACCTTTCAACTATTTATTCAATACACAAATTATCATCAGACGCAATTCTAATATTCAACATAGAAGAGATGTTCCTTATAAGAACAATAGGAGATTAAACCACGAGAGACGCGAATAATTAGAAGATTTCTTATATAGAGATCCTCCTTTTTGGGATCTATCTACTACTCTAAATATTTGAGTTATAATTTAGCAATGGTGACCAATCATCACTTTAATATCTTCAACTATATAATCTTTGAATCACGCTATCAAATATACTAATACGTTATCGGTAGCAATTTCTCCTCATCGTTAGATTCTCTATATTTCAATCTCCATATAACCCCGTAGTAGGTAAGAAAAGCCGGTTCTGCGGTAAAGGCGCAGGCACAGGCGCAGGCGCAGAGTTGAGTTGTTTTCCTCCTGTGGAGGCACAGGCGCAGGCGCGGAGTTGTTTCCCTTCTGTGGATGCTGCGTGGAGTTGAGTTGTTTCCCTCCTGCTATGGTTTTGGTTTTCGAGTTGATGGGGGGAGTTGAGTTGTTTTCACCTGCTGTTGAGTTGTTTCCCTCCTGCTGCTAAGTTGAGTTGTTTTTTTTAATGTGTAAAAAAAGTTTATTGAAATGTTTAAAGTGCTCATGGCGCCACCTATTGGTTAAACTATACACTAATTATTAGATTTTAAAATGATTGAAAAAATAACGCTCAAATAAAAAAAATAATAATAAATCCAGATTCAAACTCACAGCCCAGAACAAAATGTCTCCATAGACAATAGTTTTTCAGTTACGCTAACCATTGTCCTATGAAGGCATGCAGACCTGAAGAAAACTTAGGTTTATAATCTCATGAATTTAATTTTGCAGGCGAAGCAGATGGCGACATTTTCTTAATTAAAATGAAATAAAAAAAATATTTCACTTATATTATTTTAATAATTTGTAAATTTTAATGCGGTATAATGATTACACATACACAGTAAAAATGTGACGTAGAATACTCGTAATCAGCGTGTGAACGGTTTACGATTGAACTTGTCTTAGCTTGTCTGATCTTGATTCTACAAGACGGCGACTGAATTCTACGTCAGAAATTATCTCAATGCTTAGAGCGGATGGATACATTGCTTTCAACCACTCAGCGAACTCCGTTCAAGTGTAATTCGGTCAATATGCTTTAGACCCTTGTCACATCTTAGGTTCAAGATTCATTTCGTTTGTCAGTACTGCGACGGACTGTATTCGAAAAGGAAAAAAAAAATTGACAATGTCTGAAACACATAGCGAACAACGAAAGCTTGGAAAGGTCGTGGAATCTTCTGCAAATAAGAAAGCAAGAAGAGAAGTTTCAAAAGTAAGTAACAAAATTAAATAAATTTGATATGTAATGTTTATAATGTTTTTTACACTTTTCTAATCCTCATTAATTTTTGGTATATTATTTTCAGAAGTATGGAAAATTTACCGAGGATTGCATACCAGATGGAGTATTTCCAATTGGAGATGATGTTTTTGTCTTTGCAAGCATCTATTATGATTCCGTATCAGTACACATAAGGCGTTTCAAGAAGTATGGAAAAACCTACTACCCAACTCCTGAGGGAATAACATTAGACCCACAGTGGATCGAATATATCATGCGTAAAAAGAAAGTACCGGAATCACTGGAGGAATTACCAAGTGGACCTTTCCCTCCTGAACGGCACATTCAAATAACAAGTGAGAACTTCACTAATTTTACTTTTAAGCGCATTAAATACGGTCCGAATAAAGAGCCTACTTTTAAAGAAATCAGCATATCCCGAGAGCAGTGGGCTGAAATGATTGAAAAATATGGTGCTATTGAAAATGCCGTTATAGACAATGTATTTCTGTGTATGGACTTTTTAACTGCATATAAAACCTTCTGTGAAGGTCCCATAGAAAACGCATTACCTTTTTCTTTGGACGTTAGTCTGGGTCAACGATACTTGACGCAAATTTTGAAAAAATCTATTTGTAGCCTCCTGAACGAAAAAGGACTGAATCAACCTCAGAAACTCGCTGAGGAGTTATGGGGAACCGAGAAGAAACATTTAATTCACATGTTTTGTCACTGGAAGCTAATGAGATAGCTGATTATTTTTATAATAATCTTTTGAAAATGTACACTTTTTACTGTTAAAACTGTAAATTATGTAACTGAAAATTTTTGGAAAATCTTCGCTTAGATATTATTTTAAGAGAAGTAAGAGATATGTTATGTCCATCTGATTGTTTTGAATATTATGAGGATTTTGTTAAAAAAATATTGCATACTGACTTTATAAGTTTTACACAGTATTTTGTTCCTATAAATCTGAATAAAATGTTGTTTTTTTTATGCTTGATTTGAGTTAATATCATTTTTGTTGTTTGTTAGTTTAATATTTGTGTTGAAATAAGTTTCACGTTTAAAAAACAAATAAGAGTATTTTGTATAAAAGTAAGGAAAATTTATGCTCATGCTTTTAAACATAATCCTTTGCCTTTCCCAAAAGTATAAATTGCATAACTATTCATTGTAATAGTCACTCAATCAAGTTCTGTTCGTCGGTAACAATGTATCAAGATTTAGCAGCGTTTTACGAAAATCCCGAAGTTCCAAGTAGCTTCGGAGTGTGGAGCATTACATCGCTCTTTAAAAGGAAATATAGTAAAAAAGATGTAAAGCATTGGTTATCACAGAAAGATGCTTACACTCTTCATAAACCTGTTCGGCATAAGTTTCAGCGGAATCGAGTATTTGTAAGTGATATTGATCGTCAGTTTCAAGTGGATTTAGTCGATATGCAATCTTTAGCAGAATTTAATAAGGTTATAAGTATTTGTTAACTTGCATTGATTTATTTTCAAAATTTGCATGGCAATTCCTCTGAAAGATAAATTTGGAAAAAGTGTAAAGTCTGCGCTAGAAATTATTTTTAAAGAAAGGAAGCCTAAAGTGTTGCAAACAGATGCCGGTAAGGAGTTTTTAAATAAAGTAGTTTCAAAATTATTTGAAAAATATGAGTGTAAAATTTTTTTCTACAAATAACGAAACTAAAGCTAGCTTAGTTGAAAGGTTTAATCGGACGTTAAAAACAAAAATGTGGAAATATTTCACTGAATTTAATACTAAAAATTACATTGACGTCATTGATAAATTAATGCACAGTTATAATCACTCGTATCACCGTTCAATTAAAATGGAGCCTGCTTCTGTAAGTAGCATAACAGGAAGCAAGTATTAAATAATTTATATGGTGATCTAAGAAATGAGAAACCTAAAGCCCCTAAATTTAAAATTGGCGATGTTGTGCGCATTAATAAGCAAAAACTTCTCTTTGAAAAAGGATATGAACAAAACTGGAGTCGAGAACTTTTCGCAGTTTATGAAATCGTGCAAAGAATTCCGATCGTTATAGATTAAGAGATTTACAAGGTGAAGAGATTAAAGGTACTTATTATGAAGCAGAATTACAAAAAGTTGTCGACTCTGGTTTCTATCCTGTAGAGAACGTCATCAAACAAAGAAAAAGACGAGGAATCACTGAATATTTTGTTAAATTTTTAGTTATCCTGAAAAGTTTAATGATTGGGTGACTGATATTCAAAAAGTATAAATAGTTAAATTTTTTTCTTACGGACTCATTTTCAAAATGTCTTCTACGTAACATTACCTTCTGATAGCTCTATGCATTTCTTTCCAGAAAACAAAATATCTCATTTCAAAACTCAGTTACCCTCCCCGTTTATTTAAATGGTGAATGGGAAGTGGGATTGTCTGAAATCATCTACCCTCATTCTTGGCTTAACGTAAATGAAACTAACAATTATTTTCGATACAAAGTGGGTGACGGTAATATTTCTTCAACCGTTAAGCAAACAATTGATGTGGGGTGTTATGAAACAATGTTTGATATTATATCAGCCATACAGCTTGCTTTACCAAAAAATCCTAGTCGGTTCACAATAACTTACAATAAAGCATCGAAACGGGTGAAAATGAATGCGATTCGAGGTAGCAGTCTTCATTTAGAGAACTTAGGAGAATTATTAGGGTTCAAACGCAATGCAATCATAACGGGTA
>BMAO01028941.1:0-27185 GCA_019973975.1 Trichonephila clavata | reverse complement strand
TAACATCTAATTCGATGCAGAAATTTTTAGAATTTCTTAAATGATTCCAATGTATTTGTTCAGAATTTTGTTTATAAAATCAAATATTTGAATATACTTGTGAACAAAAATGTACAAACAACTCTGAACTATTTTTATACAAACAATATTGGTTTCAAATCTAAAATTTAGTAAAATCTCTTCGCTGCCATCCTGCTCCTGATAAATTAAATCTGAAATAAAAAATAATAAGGGCTTTGCCAAAAGAAAAAAAAATCAGATTTATCAAAGAAAATGGTATTTTTTGGTCTTATAATTGTAGATGCTATCAAGGAGCTTGGGATCATCTATGAAAGAAAATCTAAATTGCCTCATAAATGTGTATAAAAAATTAATAATAGCGTATAAATCTATTTTTCTTCAACTGAGTTTGATAGAGATTAACATAGTTTTAAAATAAAACAAAAAATTATGATTTTAATTTTTGATCAATTTTTCCCATTTTAAATGCCTTTGTCTTATAGTGTCCCCTCCCCATTGATCCTCAATCCTCATGTTGTGGCCCGCGTGAAATAGTTGGCATATATACATAGAGTAGAACGTCGTTTATCCGAACGTTTATTATCCGGAGCGTCAAATATCCGAACCAAAGTCCGGATATGTTTTCGAGCAGTGTAATGCTCAATAGTTGTTTCGTGCGAGGTCAAAAGTGACGAAACCCAAGGTGAGGGATATTTGGGGAATTTCAGTTGTGTGATTTGTTAAACATTTGCGCGGAATATTAGGTCAGTTTGTTTCCAAGTGAGGGGTGTATACGTGCTCTTTTGTTGATTTTTCTTGATGTAGAAATCTGGATGGCATGCGATGCAGAAGACTGTGGATTTCAAATGCTAAATGATGACGAAATTGCGACTTCCGTTCAAGAAGAATCCGACTCTGTCAATGATGAAGTGGATGAAGACGAGGACAACAACAACGAAAGTAGCAAATGCTGACGCGTTTCTGCATTAGAGACAGCTATGGAGTGGTACGAATAACAATCAGAATGCTGTCCTATTCAACTACTGCTGCTGAAGAGAATCAGAAACCTTGCCTTGAAAAGACGAAAGTGTACAATGGTACAGCGAAAAATAAGTGATTATTTTCCCCAATTTAGGTAAAATTGCGGCGTTTTGCACTTATTTTGCTTTTTCTTCAAGCACATGTGATGATTTTCAATATTTGTATAGTGTCCAGTATCATATACTGCATGGATCGTATTCGGTTTTTGGTTATCCGAACAATCGCGTATCCGAATGGTGTCCGATCCCAATTGATTTGGATAATCGACGTTCCATTGAAATCAATCATTGTCACTGCGGCGAGACAATCGCTTCGGCGGGGCGCTCGCACTGTGAACAAGAACTAAAAAATAACATAAACAACAGATCACACGGCAAACAAGTCGCTTCCTTAAAAAATAAAGAACAAAAATAAACAATCCCTCCATATATTAACAAAAATGGGCAAATTAACAACAAAGTCAACTCAATAATTCCTGATAAGAGATTATGATCTCGACAGAGATCGAGTGCTCTGTAAAATGTTCAATACCTCAATACCTGTATGCAGCCCGGCCGAAAGCAAGCTTGCTCTAACCCGTTAACCGGTTAGCTCGGGCACCATGCGGGCTTCCGAAAGCTGTCTATAACCAGTTTCCCCGCACGTAATATGGGCACTGATGCTTTCTTCTTTCTATCTTTTATGTGCACATATTTTCAATTTTTTACAGTGAAATTATTAGATATAGTGTTTTTAAGAGATTCAATTTGTCCATGGAGAGAGAGAGAGAGAGATACTGAAATGCTTTTCATCCCGGATTTCTTTGTGGTGAAGGTAAGTCAAGTTGGGATTCTTGGAACTTTTTGATGAAGAACAGGGATTGGTAAGATAATGTACTGCTTGTTGTTTGAGAAGAAATGGAAAGATAATCCAAAAAGACCGATACTGTTTCTGTCCCGACTGCAATGTAAGAGTTAGTATTTCGCACCATGCTTCAAAGTGTGTATGCATATTGATACATACACATACAAAGCCCTAAACCGCTTGAAAAAGAGAGACGAACAGGAAATTGCTTGTAAGTTTAAGAGAAATTTTTTTTAAATAAAGGAAATGCGATTCACAGCATGCAGTGTGTACTTATAAGAAAACAAGTACTCTGTTATTTTTGCGTCCCAAGTGTGAACATTTTAGAAGAGAAAATTAAAGTAAAATTTTTACATTTTCACATTTTGTTAAGTATTGTGCTTAGTAATATATACTAAAAAATGAGGCCTTTTTTTGAGCTTTTTGGACAAAATAATGACCAGTTAAGAGGTTATACGGAAATTTCTTTAACCATGCATAATTTTGTATTTTTACTTTGAAAGTAATTTCTTAAGCGTTAAACCTTTTTAACTTTTTTCCTATATGAATTTAGTAATTGAATTGATCAAAGATGTGTTTGTAGAAAGTATGTTCCATTTCAAACTATTTTTTCCCTAGGTCAACAGGAAAACGGAATTCTTTAAAGATAGTCCAAGTAGAACATGCTTCCATAACTGCTTCTGAATTTTCACAGCCTTTCCTAATATTGTGATACAGTTACTCTTTCAAAGAAATCAGTTCTATGAACGAAGAAAGTAAATTTTAAAATATGTGAAAATATATATATAGAAAAACTGCTTTGTAATTTATCTTATATTTGAAATAAAAATAACCAGATATCACAATTTGTTTTTTTCTTTTCAAAACTGCTAAATGTGGATGTAAGCACGCACTTTTTTAAATAAATTTGATTCTTTTTTGCTCAAAACTAGCCCAAAACTCACAATTCTTAGCTAAGAAACTTCAGACAAATTACGAAATGAACTCCGTATAACAAATAAACTTTACAATATTTTCATGTTACAAAAATGGACCTGGAAGGCGAATTTCAGTATTATATTTGAAAACTTCTCCTGGCAGCAGCTGGTATTTGAATATAGAACGGTATCACTTAGTATTTCAGTAATTTATTTTCTGAATCGAACAACATTTTCACCAATGATCTATCCTCAAATAACACAGGTTACAATCATTAGACATCTGTGGCGCTATTTTATATGGAATCAAGATAGGAATTGGTATAAAATATTATTATGATAATAGAAGGGGAAAAATTTTAACTTCTATGAGCGTCCTATGTTCATTTTAATCATAAATCTTGCTAAAAATGTCTTATTTTTCTATCAAAGACAGTTTTTCCGGAGATAACATTATTTTAAAAAAAATAATTTTGTGTTATATTTAGCATTCTTTGTAGCAGAAGGTAAAAATATTAAAGAAACTGAAAAGGAAAGATTTTTAAAATTAAAAATTTATTCGAAACATTACAGCAAAAAAAAATTCGGTACTTATGTATTATCAGAATAATCGCCAACGTTAAAGATAATTCGCCAAGATGGCGACCGCGATTTCGCATGAATCGTATACGTTGAATTAGCAACTATGGGCTTCGTTTCATGTAATCACGCCAATAGGTTGCGATAATACGTAAATACCAAAATTTTTACTGCCGATTCACCATTTAAGATATGACTGATCTATACACATCTTTCCATTAACCCTCTTGGGAAATCTTAGGGCTATGAATAACAACAACCCTTTCTGAAGAAGAAACCGTAATATGCAGAATAGGTCTATTATATATACTATAGGTTTTCTTGGTAGATAGAGATAGATAGCTAGATAGAGGAGAATTGGTGTTTAATTCAAGTTGCCACTAGATTGAAATATTAAGAAGTAGAAGATAAGAAGAATATCTACTAATCAAATAGTAGTTATATTGAGATAGCGCATTTCGAGCTTTAAATTATTAAAAAGATTTAAGAGACAATTAGTCACATAGCTACAGTGTAAATCATATATTAAAGTAGAAGATTGATTCATAAAATGTAGACCAATTGATTAGAAGTATTCTCCGAACTCGCGACTCTCGTAGCAAAACCCCTGTTCTTTTCTGGGAAACATCTCAACCTAGTTGGTTAATTGAAATTTGTCTGTGATAATCTATGTGCTGAATAAATAATTAAAAAATATCATGTCGATTCGTCCTTCACTTCCTCCCACACCCTTAGCCGGGTCCGAGAGTAGACAAAGGGGGTTACAAAGTTCATTTAATTTACAGTAGTATATGTGAACGTAAGCATATATTCATATCCTTTAAGTGTATGTGTTGTTTTTTCAAATTTTGCTGCCCTTTACTGATTGAATAAATTTGTTAAGCAATAAGATTGAAAAATAATTTGAAGGAGGACGGGAAGTGATGCATGGACACATGGAGAAAGAACTCTTGTTTTTAAACAGTTCAGCTGTAAATTTGTGTATAAAACTCTTTTTTTTCGATAGAATATTACTAAGAAAGCTTTTACTGAATTGAAATAATAATTCACATTTTATACTGAATATTTTTCACTCTATTAATGACTGCATTATCTTAAATCATTTTTAAATGACAATCCCTAAGATGGAAATGTAATAATTTTTTTAATGTAGCACTGTAATTTTTTTACGGCATTGATGCGAAAAAAATTTAAATAGTGTTGCCATAAATTAACTTGTGGCCGCAGTAGCCTAGTGGTCAAGGTCTCGGACTCATGGCTTGAATTTCATGAAGTTGAGCCTAGTGCCGTTGAAGACCCGCTGTGTAGAGAGAGCAGCTAGTCGTTAAATCTGTCGATGTTCACAGTCCATACTTTGGTGGGGAATTTAGGAGGGGTGGGCCAGTTTATGTGTCATCCTCGTCACTTGAGCTTGGCTCAAAGTTACGTGGTTCATCGCTAATAGCTCTCGTGCCGCTTTTTAGAGCGATAATAATATAACAAACTCTCATATATCAAATTTATTTACTTCTTATTCTGTGAAGAAAATTGCAAGACTTTGTTGTTTTATAATTTTTGTCAATAACTTTAGACAGCATAGGTGCTTTTGTTGGGAATATACAAAAATTAATCTCTCTTATCATCTACTTAATACTTTATTGACAATAGCAATAGATATATTTGTAAGATGAATCTTTTTTTTATTAGTTGTCCCCTACCCCATGTTGCTTCAAAGCATAATTCATTTGAATCCTTAAATATCCAACAGTTCAAACATTTCTTCTTTATTATCTTATATTTACAGATGTATATTTTATCATATATGTTACAAAGATATATTTTATTGCATTCGAGGCGTCATAATGTGACGGGTCTCTATGACGTTAGCAATATCTTTTCTGCCTCTATCATAATAATATTGTTTTAAATGTGTGTTTCTACCTTGCTTCTATAGAGACTAGTACCACAATTTTTTAACAGTCGTAACCTATATTTGAGCGTAGATCAATAGTAAACATTTTGTACACTGTTCAACAAATAAATAACTAAAATAATAAATGATCCTATTCCATGTAATCAAATAAAAGTTTTTGCCAAGAGCATCCTAAGGAGAAATTGCTACTTTTTAATGAAACATGGCTCCCAATTTCAGTTTTTTAACCGAAAAAAGCGAGAAAATATAGTAAAGTATATTTGTTAAACGGAGTTTATTTCATGATTGTTAATGGAGTCCCTAAACATATATAATATGTTTGCGCATGCTAAAGTTCAACGAATTCAAATTCTCTTAAAAGTACTTGCTTACAACATTACGGAATTTTGAAAAGGTAAAACAAATAAAAATATAATCTGTATGCTTTTATTTGAAATACGAGGAATATTTACAAAGCAGTTTACCTAAAGATATTTTAACGCATTTTAAAATTTATTTTTTCATACATAACAGCTGATTTTTGTAGAGGAGTGATTGCATGACAAAACTAGGAATTGCCGGAAGAAAGTGGAAGCAATTTACAAAGCATCTTTCCAATCAAAGTATTCTTATAGAATCCCGTTTTTCCTGTAAATCTAGAAAAAGAAGAAAAAAAAAGGGTTTGTGTCTGTGAAATATATTTATGTAAAACCAAAATTTGAACACAAATCAGTAAATGATTCCATACAGATATAGCTCACAGTATGAGGAATTGCTTTGAAAGCAATATTACAAAACGTATATATATAATTAAATACAATTTACTTTAAAGCTGCAAAGGAGTTTATTCAGAGAGAAAATTGTTTATATTTTCTCGTATTTTTGTAGCATCAGCTTTCTGTAAGCTTGAAACATTTGAAATAAAATTACATAAATAAATTATTAATGAATGCTTTTATTTATATTGATATCACTAGAATATTACACAAGAGAGATTCGGATGTAGTATTTTCTATTTACTGTCATGCGTGGAAAATTAATCCCAAATTGTCATGAAAGTACAGGAGCAAGAAATCTAGACGTAAAAAAGCCTGAGTTTAAAGCCTGAAAAACTACAAATTAGTGAAAGATTTACTATAAAAATCTCGCTAACATTATGCATTTCAACAATTTCTGGGTGTTGTTTTCTAAAATTACTTTTATGGTAGGAAAATACTGATTCGTTAAAATTGCTTGTTAATAAGAAGTGTGACTTCTTGTGAACGAAGAATAGATAACAAAACATCATCGTTTGCATGAACAGTAGTATTTTTTCACCCGAGGGAACTATCAAAATATTTCAAATAATTCTATACTTGCACTGTCTTCGATATTTGAGGTGGTGATATCTCTAAACCTCCTATGAGGACTTGCAGCTGAAACGCTTTTAGTCAGTTTGAGTAAACTAATTATTCTCCACAGTTTTGATTACCTGAATGATGTCTAACATGCAATAGATACAGACCATATTATGTGATATTCCATTCGTTATTATGATGCACTCCATACCAAAATGCATTTAAAATTAAATCCCTGGCATTTCATAAATTGTAAGATTACTAAGTTCTCTGGTAAATTTTTCGTAAGATTACTAAGAGAAAGCTCTGATGTATAGGAAAAAGAAAATGTCTTTCAAGGCTAGGTATACAGTTTAAGAATAAAGTGCAGCAATTTAATAAAATGTGTGTGATCTACTTTTTAATTATTAGCATAAACATGCGTCTTAAAAGAAAAGCAAACAAACTAGCAAAAACTAGTAAAAAATCTAATGCTATAAGAGATAGCTTATTTTTATATTAAAGTCTAGTTTTTTTGATGTAGTGTGCAAAATGTTTCACAAAAGCCTTACCAAAATGAATCACATAATGTCCATCACTGTTTATTCTGATTCCCTTGACCGTTCTTTGCATTCTGAGCCCCCTGATTATTTTTCTGCTGTTGCTGGTTCTGCTGCTGTTGATTTGCTTGCTGGTTGTTGTTAGCGGGAACCGCTTCACACACTACCGACATCAATGCCAGCACAAGAATAAAAGCAAATAGGAATCTCATGGCTGAAAAAGAAGAATTTGAAAAATATAATACTAATAGCGCAAGCACATGGATTTGGTTTTTCTACCAAAGAAGGCTATCAATCCTATACAGTAATAAAAATCGAATTTGTGCGATTGCATGTAATCGAGTAAACTTGATTTTGTCATCTTGCTACTCCAATGCGAATTCAATAACAAAACTCAAAATTGACATCAATTTTGGCAATCTAATAGATCTTTCATTTCTACGTATAATTCTGGTATGTAATTTTTTTTCTTGAGTAACGTAATGGGAACACATGAGTTACATATAAACAAAATTCAAAACCATTAAGAGAGGCCTAGAATTATCTTAGAGATAAATTGTTTGTGACACGATTATCAACCAACAAGAACATTTCATTTACTTCGTTAACTTTTACGTTCGTTTTCAGTCACATCCCTATGGAAAATCAAAACTTTAAACTGACTTATCTCAGAAAGATAAAATAACTAGCTTGACTACTTAAAATACTAAGTTTTTTTTTCTATTGTGCCTAATGCTTTGATTTTTTTACCTATTGCTAATAGTACATGTAAAAAAAGTTGGTATGCATTTTTGAATCAAAGCAACACTTATTTTTTTAAAAATAATTGAACTTAGAATTTGTACATTTTTTAAGGAATTTTCAATATGCATTCATAAAAAGAAGTATTGTACGAATATCCATCATGCTATCGCAAAAACCATATCAACTTTTGCGTTACACATAGTTAGACGTACACTTGTAAATCAACTTTCATGCGTGCACGTAAATTTTTGCTGGAGGTGTAGCATTTTAAAATCACTTCAAAAATTTTAAGTTTTTCCCTAAAAAATTAAATGGCTAGCTTTTTAGGAAATTTTGTGCACAGAATCTGTTTTACATAGTATATACACATAGAAGGCAACCAAAAAATATTTTGAAAATCGTAAACTAAAATTTTTTGCGTAAATCGTACAATGTCCCCTTAAACATAAGGGTAATATAAGAAACTGAAATACTATCCGGTGATGTATCGACTTTGTCCTTAGTTTGAAAGAAAACTATATATCTCTACTTTTAAAATTTTTTTCATTATTATGTAATAAATTTATTTCTGTGTAAGGTATAATTAGTAAAAAGCTGAATTTAACTGAAGAGGATCTCTAAGAATAATTTACCTAGGGGAGTTCTTCCTACCCTGCAGCGCTTTCTCGAAAAGTCCGCTTACGTCATACATAATGATATTATAGATTTCTCCAGAAATTTCCAGAAATATCCTTATGCTCGTCAACAGGGTTGCCAGTTCAATTTGAAGGATAAAGTTATTAGAAACATTATTTTTGAAAAGGCACTAAATTGAAGAACAAATTAAAATGCGGAGATGAAGAGTTGATATTTAATTTTGTCCTGGTTAAAATACATAGAAAATTGTTGAGCTACATACTACATGAAAATATAGTTTTACAATTTGTGCAATGTGTACTAACAGTTGTACAATTTGTACTATGGGGGTTGGTCAGAGGGTTACCTCAATAGTTTTTTATAAAATTTATTTTTAGAAGTTTTTTGTCTTAGGGTCAGGAAAGGGCCGTGGGTAGCCTAGTGGTTAGAGCACCAGACGCCAGACCGGAAGGCCTGGGTTTGATGCCCGATACCACCAAATACTAGCCGAGTACAAACGGAGCAGGTGCTCGTTAAATCTTTGGGTATGAATGGTGCCACAATCTATCGTGAGCAAAATCTCGCTGTCACCTTCATGGGCTCAAAGCTTAAGCTGATGACAGACGTATCTATAGCCCGTTGCCAGGATGAATTTCGGGGGCCTCGATCTGACTACATCAGACAGGTGGCATAAGCAACAACAACAACAGGGTCAGAATTAAAGAGAGAAATTACTATTAGAATTGGACTGCGTGTTCAGCTTGATATTAGATGTAGACAATATTTATTTAAAACGTGAAATTATCTCTTAAACATTCTCAAGAGCTTTATGCAATAAAACTTGAAAGATCCCTCATGCAATTTTGGAAAGCCATGAAATGTTTTCTGAAAGTCAGCAGGCCGCATTTTTTATCGGATTCCCAAATGGAAATATGCAAAGAATCTGGCCGCATTATTCACAGTTTTAAAAATTTGTTTTATTATATTGAAACATGCCTGTAAATTTTACAATTTTTGAAATGTATATTATAGGACTCATAAATATCTAAATTTCAGAACACGTGAAGTATTCTAAAATGCTAATTTAAGAGTAATAAGCTTACTTCTTCGTCGTTTGTTTGGCTTGAAGTGCCAAAACTGTTTGTTCTCAAATAAATGTCTAAAATATTATTTTTAAAAAATTGAAAATTGTATTTAGTTCTTATTTTTTAAGAATTTAGTTTTTTTAATTAGTGTTTTAATTTTTTTCATAAAAATAATTATTAAAGGTAGATAGATATTACCAGAAAACAACACGTAAGCACTTAGAAGAGCTTAAGAGAAATTAGAATAGAAAAAAATTAAGATTTCAAAAAACGTAAATTAACTTACCGCTGAAGGAATCGTTTCATATAACGAGATCTGATCACTAGTAAGCTAAAAAGTATTGTGAGGATTAGGTTTTGGTTATTGGTATTTATACTTATCTTTTACGTCATCGATCGTCGTCATTTCTGAGATGTGAAACACTTTTAATTAATTTCATGATTCTTAGAATAATTAAACTGGTCACATCCCTATTTCAACGTAATTGAAATCTATTGTTCAGGTTTCGCAAAGCTTGAGAGAGAGAAACTGTTTGTTCCTTGTCTTGGGACTAACAACTTCCAATTTATTAACTACTAATTACATTATGAAGGGAGAAAATAAAAAAATGCTTCATAATCGAACAAATCATGTTAGAAAGTATGATTATTTCATTTCTTCTTAATTTTTAATTTTCATTATTTTGCTGTTGAACTATTCGTTATTAAACTAGAAATTTAGCGATTGTCCATATTGTTAAGGAATTGATTTTTTTCAAATCACAATTTTTCACACAAATGTTATGGTGGAATAACTGCATGGCTGCGGTTGTACGGGCTTTCTGTATACTTTTATGAATTTTACCTTTCCTTTTCAATATCAGAACTTTCAGGGCAAACAGAAAAGTGTCAAGGAAGACAGAATAGTACAATAGAATACATTGATATTCATGACAATATATACTAAAAATCTTAACATTAACTAATAATTTAAACTAAAAATAGCGGGCAAAAAGAAGAAAAAAAAAGAACTAGGTAGGATTGGGTTGGGGAGCACGTTTCTCAACCCCCTGTAATGCAAAATTTCAAATTGTAGTACCATTCATCTGTGCATTAAATATTATATTTAAATCACAGTTTCCAGAATGAGGGGTGAGGACTCTGTTCAACATGTCACTCCACAGTATGAAAAAAAAGTTGACATAAAAAACTTTTATATTAGTTGAATGCGTATACGCTTATATTGCAGTATTAAAGAAAATTGTGGTTCAACACACCAAAAGGTCCATGAGCCATTATAGATATATACAAATTGATATTTCATTTGGAATATTTTACGGCAAATTATTGTAAATTATTAAATTAAACCGTAATTGGATGGAATTTTATATTTTGGGGGAAATTTTTATTACCAATAGATTGAGGGTTTTTTTTTGTTGTTTTTTACAAATGAACAGTACTGAGAAGGCAATACATTTTAGGATTTGAATTAACATAAATAGGTTATGTATTTCAAAAAAAGAATGTTATTATTTTTAAAATAAGCAATTCAATAATATGTACTAATTTTCCCGCAATTTCGTCGAAATAATTTGTTTAACAATTGTATAAGTCACCTACGCTTCGGAAACTTTCATTTTTTTTTGTTTTGCTTTTAGCCCCTTTCTCTCCTTAAGAATGTCTTAAGAAGCAGTTTAGAGATTATGGTCAGAAGCTCATGGTCGATGGGTCATTAGTTCGAGTCTTAAGGATAATTCAGAATCACACAGAAATTGAACTCTAAAATAAAAATTTCACCTGTAGAATTATCACACACATCTTGAAGAATAATATGCAAATTGCAAGAAATCATCAGATGGCGCGGATAGTACGTCACAATGACGAGAGTGGAAGAGAAGGGTATATAAGGAATGATGGCAAAGAAGTAAAACTGTTCAAAGGCTTTAAAGGCCTTTCAGCTGCAATAACCGCATAGTTATGGCACAAAGGAAGCATTTGGATAATTTTTACGTTCAGACGACGGGAATGGGGACGTACCCAGCTGGAAGTATCCGAGGAACTTGGAATCGCCCAGAGTGTCATCTCCAGGCTTTGGCAAAGATTCCAAGATGATGGTAATGTGATTAGATGTTACAGCACAGGGCGCCCCCGAGTTAAACGCCGAATGAGGACCGGTATTTGGCAGTTACTGCCAAAAGAAACAGACGCAGCACAACATCAGACCTATCTCGTCAGCTCTCTTCAGCTACCAGTACGACAGTTTCAAGGCAGACCGTGTACAGACGCTTAGGGCACATTGGTCTATATGCTCGTAGGCCTGTCAGATGTGTTCCCCTTACCGCAACTCACTGTCGCCTGCGATTAACCTGGAGTAGAGAGCATGCATTGTAGACACCGCAACAGTGGTCTTGTGTGATGTTTTCCGACGAGTCCAGGTTCAGTTTGCAGTCTGATTCTCGCCGGACTTTCATACGGAGAGCGCCAGGTACCCGTTACCAACAAGAGAACACCATTAACGACGACACCGTTACGGGTGCAGGATGGCTCGTTTGGGAGGAATTATCTCTTGGTTCCAGAACTGACCTGCATGTTCAGAGTGTAACGATGACAGGCCACATCTATCGGGATGTCATTCTGGAACAACATGTACGTGTGTTTTGGGCGCCATGGGTGCTGAATTTCTGTTTATGGATGACAACGTCCGTCCTCACCATGCAAACATTGTAGACGAATGTCTTCAATCGAGGATACCACCCGTATGGATTGGCCAGCATACTCACCGACTTGAATCCAATAGAGCATGTGTGGGATATGCTTGGCCGACGAATTGCAGCCCGTCAACCCCCTCCCACCTGTCTACCGGAATTTTGGAGGGCATTGCTTGATGAGTGGTGTTATATTTCCCAAGATCAGATTGATAATTTGATACTCAGCATGCGTAGGCGTTATAAGGCCTATATTGCATCGCTCGGGAGACATACTCCGTATTAACCATCATACTAACCATGTTATACTGTTTTTTGTAAATAGGTTCTTTTTTGAAATTTGTTTCAGGGAGTAAAAATTGCAATTTTATTAGTTATGTCAAACATATAGCATCTTTTTTGCTCTTTACATTTTGTTTAATAAATAGACTTTACAAATAAGTCAAATTTGCTTTGCTTCTGTCTCTTCCTTTTGCCTGAACTTCATTATCCTTAACTTATGGACATGGGTGTATTATGCACGCAATAACCCTCTATGTACATTAAAACTTGATACTCTTCTATTGAAATATCATCACTGATTAGTTTTAAAGGGACACGAAAATCGATTGACGAAAATCGGTGAAAAAATCAAAAAAAAATTTTTGCCTAAATTATTCCTTATACATTTCTCTATATCTCACAAAATTTCAGAGCTCTAAATTAAAAAAATCCAAAGTTATGATAACTAATATGCTCGTCAGAATTTACATTCTGACATCATTTTGCTCTAGCAACGCACTTTTCATTTTCTAGCCAATTTAATTAATTCTAACACAGCTAAGCAGTTTAAAATAAAGTGAAGAGATTGTAATCCATTCAAATTATTTGTTTACATTTGCTGAGCTATACTGCGTTCTTTATTCTGCTAATTTTTATTTCATATTTTTGAAATATTTAGTTTTGGTTTACCAAAAATAGTCTTTTTCAAGACTAATTATTTTATCTTATCAATTTAAACAGTTTTTTATATATATATATATAACGTATTCTAATACACAGCATTTTAATAGTTAACATGCCTCGCACGAAGAGGAAAAAACAAATCAAGTAAATTGAGTATTCAAAAGCGAATGGTGCACTGAAACAAAAACTGAAAGCATATGGACATTTCAGAGCACAATTCAAATGTTGCTCAACACTCAAGTGGTGATAGCATTTTAAAAAATGAAAGAGTTCTGTGCAAAAAAAAATGTACTAGAACAAGAAAATATTGCTGATACCTATGATGGACCAAGTTATATAATTGTTGACAAAAATGCCTTGTTGATATTCAAGTATACTTTTTGTGGTATCTGCAACCAGTTAACTTTAAAACTTGAATTTGGACATAAATATGGGTTTTCTCATCAATTGAAACTGGTATGCAAAACATGTCTGAGCAAAAAATGGAATGCTTTACATCTCCAAGACTGAAAAAAAAATCAAATACATCTACACCTTTCGATGTGAATGTTCGTGCTGTTCAAGCATTTCTTGCAATCAGCGGGGGCCATGCATCGGTTGAAAAAATTTGCATGTTTCTCAATATGCCTTTGATGTCGAGTAAAACTTTTAATGAAATTAAATGCTACATTAACTCAGTGTACTCTCTTGCTTCCCAAACTGTGTGAACTATGTACATAACAGCGTTCAAAAATGCATACAGCAAATTGAATCAAAATGGTCAAATACTTACTGATTTGCTGTTTCTTTTGATGGGACATGGTTGACCCCGAGGACACACATCCAAATCGGTGTTGGCTGTGTAGTCGACACTTTAACAGGATATGTTATTGACTATGAAATTATGAGCAAGTACTGTCCAACATGTATAAGTGCGAAAAATGAATTAGATGAAACTACAGCTGAATACGATGTTTGGTATTCTGGCCACAAAAATTCCTGCCAGGTTAACCACGTTGGGACATCAGGAGCAATGGAAATGAAAGCTGCAGCTAAAATTTGGTCTCGATCAGAAGCATGTGGTTTCCGTTACACAACATTGTTATCTGATGGTGATGCTAAAACTCATAAATTCTTAAATAGCCTAAAAATATATGGACCAGATGTTGAAATTTTGAAAGAAGAGTGTATTAATCACGTTAGTAAAAGGTTAGGCACCAGCTTACGCAATCTTGTGAAAGATTGGAGAGCTAAAGGTATCACTTTAGGAGGAAAATCTTATGGCAGCATAAAAGAAACAACGATAAAAAAACTAACGCAGTATTATCAGAAAGCTATTCTGGAAAACAAAGGAGATATTCAGGGCATGAAAAAATCTATATATGCCACGCTTTATCACAGTATCTCGACAGATAAAAATCCAATGCACATGAAATGTCCTCCTGGCAAAGATTCGTGGTGTTTTTATCGAAGAGCCTTAGCTAAAGGTGAAAAAACCTGCACCACATAAATTTAATATTGGAACACCAATAAATCCAGATTACTTGACAAAAATTGTTCTAATATATCGAAGGTTAGCTTCTGATAGTCCTTTGAAAGGATGGGTCAGATGTCTGACTCAGAACAGCAACGGGAGTCTGCATAGCGTGATTTGGAGTAAATGCTCTAAAGAAACTTCAGCGAAATCACGACGTGTAAATATAGCTGTTTCTGAGGCAGTATCAGAATATAACTTTGGTACTTTGAAAGCCTTAAAAGAAATACAAAAGGCAGCTAATTTGGATCTTGGTGAAGAAGCAGTAAAAATTGCTGCCACGCGTGATTACAGACGTAAAAAAGAAAGAAATCGCCAAAATAATCTTGCTTTTCGCATAGCTCGTCGAAAAGTAAAACTAGCCAACATGCGAAAAGAAAAATATTCAAAGAAAAAAGAAGGGATTGCATATAGTCCTGGGTTATTTTAAACATAAATGGTAAAAAAAAATATGAAGATATAAACTAGAATTATTTTAAAATCATCGTAAAATGGGTTCGTATGTTATTTATCGCAATTTTTTAAAAATGTAAGGTACTGAAAATTTTAAATTTTAAACATAAAAAATTATAATTTTCATATAATAACTTTATAAAACTTTTATCATGTGCATGTAGTATATACAGTAATTTTTTAGTAATTTTATTGCACTTATATATATCTTTTTACAGTAAATAAAAACTTTAAATTGATTTATCTCAGAACAAAAAAAATCGTTTGTTTATTTCATTTAAAATGCTAAGGCTTTTTTTCTATTGCATGAAATGTTTTGAATTTTTTTTACAGATTGCTATTAATATATATAACAAAAGTTGGTATGCATTTTTGAATCAAAGCAATACATATGTTTTTAAAAATATTTGAACAATTTACATGTTTTACAAGGATTTTTTCATAATAATTCATAAAAAGATTTTTTTCAGGAATTTGAATCATGTTATCCCCAAACCCATACCAACTTTTGTTGTACATGGTTTGACAAATATGTAAATCAAATTTCCTGTGTGTACGTCAATTATTGTACGAGGAGTAGCGTTTTAAAATTACCTCAAAAAGTTTTAAATTTTTTTTAAAAAAATTTAATGGATTGCTTTTTGTGATATTTTGAGCAAATATTCTGTCTTACGTATTGCATATACATAGGTTACAAGGAAAAATACTGTAAAAACCATAAAATCAAAGATTTTTGTTTAAATCGTACCGCGTCCCCTTAAATTTTTCTCTGGAAGTTTTTATTTCTATTACATTTCTCTATGTTTAAAATGTATTCGCACTATAATACCCTTAACAATTTAATACAAATAATTAAATTTGTTTGGCAAAAATGTATTTATCTTTGTAATTCAGCAATCGAATCTTTTCTAAGATGAGGGGAAAATGTGTCCGCTCAAACCACGATGAATTTCAAAGTGTCCGCTCAGATCACGAAATGTTATGTGTCCGCTCGAGCCACGTCCGCTATAGCCAGGCAACGTTTATATATGTGTTAACTACATATTAATAATTATAATTCCTGTTAAGCGTCTGACAAAGTTCATCATTCTTAAAAAAATACGAGTAAGTAATATGGAATTATTTGAATAGGATATTTTGTGGTATCATTTTCATACTTTGAGGTTAATTCCTGTCGCTGTCAATATAATATTTTTAATTGTGATTAAAAAAGATTTCTCGATTAAAAAAAATTAATTAAGTTAACGGGTATTTTTGATTTTCTTTAATATTTCTAATTTTTAAACATGCGCTTGATGGTGTCTCTTCGCTACCCTCGCATCGGGGTCCAACTCTAGTAGCAATCAAGCCACCAGATTTTTGTTTTATATTGTTAAATTTAGCATTTCAAAATATTGGAATTCAAAAACTCGGTTTCGTTTACTTGACTGTTAATCCACTTCGCACATACCAGCAAGTCTTATTAGACTTCATCCAGAATAAATTTGTGATTCTTACGCTCAGTTGTAAAAGTGTCAGGGCTCGTTGTGTATGAAATCTGAAGTTATATTTATATGTTTAAACTATATTAATAGCTATATTTACTGTTAAGCATCTGACAAGATCATCATTCTTAAAAAATACGAGTAAGTAATATGGAATTATTTGAATAAATATTTGAACAAGAATAAATATTTTGGATAAAAAATTGCATTACTCCTTGTGTTAATTAAATAAAATTTTCATTAAAGATATAATTATTCTATAGAAAATTATTTCCAATCATACCCGATTCATTTTTTTCAGGATTAAAGTCACTATTGCGTATTTACCACGATAACATGTCAGATGTTACACATCATACGCGACTACTGTAAGGCTCGTTTAGTTTTTTTTTTTTAAACTAATAAGATGGTCTATAAAATAAATCATAAAAATCTGTCAACTTTTGGAAAAATTCACAATTTTAGGGTAGTCAGATAGCTTACATGTTGTTGTTTAAGGCTGCTTTCGCCATATGTAGGAGAGCTTGAACATCACGCGAAACACATTTTCGGACAGAAAAAATGTCTCAATTTTTGTAACAATTTGTGACTTTGCAACTCATGCATTTGTTCATAATATAGTGATTTTAAAACTTCACTTCAAAATATTTCATAAATAATTAGTTTTTTTCTTTTAACATGTAAAAGGATAGCTCATTTAGCAATTTGGTAAAGAAGAAAATGTGGATCACATTTTATAAAAGAAAAAATATGTCAAATCGGATAAAAATGAGTAGTATGATAAAATAAGTGATTCTCTATAGGATAGTGAAGCCAAAATATAATATTAATGTCTGAGAGAATACTTTTATATCTGAACAAATATTCCGAATTTGGATCCTATTCTTTAACATTAACCGAAGTCAGCCTTAATTGTAACGAAAACATGAAAAACTGCGAGAAATTCATAAAAGATAAAAGAAATAAATGGCCCCCGAAAGGGTTAAGGGAGTTTACAAATTTTAGTTACTGAGCTAAATTATAATGAATTAGAATGATTTAAAATAATCTGCATGTTGAAAAAAAGAGAAATTTCTATTAGCATAATAATATAAATTCTGACCCATGCATGTTGCTTAAAACATGTTGCTAAGTGAAATATTCGAAATATACACTGAAACAAATTGCAAAACAGGTGACAAACTGGATTTGTTACCTTATTTAAGTTCGAATTTGCGCAAATGCCCGTTGCATTAGTATTCTAATGTGAATAGAGGTGTTTCATATTTCACACACTATAAAAGGAATAAATGCATAATGCTGAAATTATATTTTCGTGATATTGTTAAAAGAATTATACATATTCAGAACTTTTTAACATATTTAATATGTTAAGTTTATTATTTTGTTCATTTGTCTGGATGGGATTAGAAGTGAACGGTAAGTGCTTACATACTTTCGTTCATGCTTGCATTTTCTTTCTTAAAGATTGTCACCAACAAAAATTAAAAAATTGAATGCGATCAATTTTTAACAATAAAAATACCATGTTCTGATTATTTAATGTTATATTTATATATTTAGTGTTATTAATTTTTGAGTTCCTTATTTTAAATAACGCTCATACTATAATATATTTTTTATTTTAATTTCAATGGACCAATTTCATTCCGAAGTATTACATGCACTATTCTATATTTTAAATCAAAAAAAGTTTTGTACGTTGAAGGGAGGGAAAAAAGGAATGTTTGTGGGCGAAAAATTCGCTACTAATTTCATTTAGCTTTTCTTCTGAAAGTATAACTTCCATCTGTTTTATCGATTTTATCTCTTACACTCAACTCACATTCATTTCCCGGGGTTGTTTCTGCTAATGTAAAAAGAACTGAAGTGGACTGCACTTTTTTAATTTAGTATAGAGCGCGGCCTCTTTTACGTAGTTAGTTAGTTTAGAAGAAAAGTAATGCTTTTAATTGCAAAATATTCTAAAGAAATATACTGTCATCTACAATTGTGACTATCTGTAGGTTGGGCATGAAATACTATGGCTTTATTTGTATAGGATGAATTTTAGATTCTTCAATTATATCTCATTGCAGCGTACATCATAATATTGCCATTTTGTTTAGGTTATTTATAATTACTTTATTTATTTTATTTCATTTTAAATATAAGAAAATTGGCAGTTACTTTAATTCTGTTTTTCTTATTTAAGTAACCCTTAAGTGCTTAATTCTCATTGTGTAAACCTAATTTCTCTCCCTAGAATTAAGGAGTTACATCAGCTTTTCAAAAAAATGTAGGGTGCACCCCCTATAGAAGCGTGATAAGCCCACGAGAAGGGTGCGAGCATATTGAAAGTCGAAAATAAAAGATAATTTTAAAAAAATTATTAATTTACTTAAACTAAACAAACAAAATATATTCTGACATAATAAAAAAAAACAGAAAACACATTTACACTGATATAATACGCTTAGTACTGTATCATTACTGTACAATGTTTTTTTAATTAATTTAACAATACTAAGCTAAGAACAAATTTAATAATTACCACTAATCCCTTGGGCTTGTCATCTACAAAATTATAGACAAATATTAACATTTATCTTGATAGTTTGTACGGTTTACTGTTATTTAAAAGTTATGCGATTCGCTCCTTAATGCCACCGTTTTCCATGTAGGTGCGAGTATGTGATGTATTTTGGGGAGGGGGGAAGAGAAAAGGAATAAATAAGCACAAATCCTCTGAAATAAGTAAATCCTTCGTAAACACTGTTAAAGTCCTTTTAATGCATTCCGAAACCTTCAGAATAATCTTATGGGTAGCAGTGCACAGAAAAGATCATACTTCATGAAGTCGTATCTATACGTCTTAGGCAATTAATGCTTTGGCTGAAAGAGATGTTTATATACGAAGGGGGCACTTTTAAGAGGTTCAAGTAGGATTATAGTTTTAGCGTCAAAGTATAACTTTATTGAATTCAATGCATTGTTATTGTGTGAAGGGGGTGCGATGAAAATTATGATTGAATATGGGTCACAAATACTGAAAGTTTGAGAAGCACGGAGTTACATACTTTATTCAGGATAAGGCTAGACCTTACATAGGCAATGAGTACTTCAGAATTATAAGAGTAGAAAGTCACGTAGGCAGTTTTCAGTGTTTAAAAATTTTTGCAAGTATTAGTGTTATGCTTTTCGCTTTTAGTTCTACATACAGTGAACCAATCTTTTCTCATACGAAAAATAATTTGAACGTAACATGATTCAGCATAACATAATTCAAAAGAGTTAGTAGATGGGAACTTTATTTTCAAACTATAATGCAACATTGAAGAAGTAGATACAATTTTGAATTATATAGAATTTATAAACAACCTGACATCATTAAATACAAAAAATAAATAGAATGAATTCGATAACCCATATACACTCATGTCCATAAATTAAGGATAATGAAGTTCAGGCAAAGAAAGAGACAGAAGCAAAACAAATTTGACTTATTTGTAAAGTCTATTTATTAAACAAAAGGTAAAGAGCAAAAAAGATGCTATATGTTTGACACAATTAATAAAAATTGCGACTTTTACTCCCTGGAGCAAATTTCAAAAAGAACCTATTTACAAAAAACAGTATAACACGGTTAGTATGATAGTTAATACGGAGTATGTCTCCCGGACGATGCAATACAGGCCTACAACGCCTACACATGCTGAGTATCAAATTATCAATCTGATCTTGGGGAATAGTACACCACTCATCAAGCAATGCTCTCCGAAGTTCCGGTAGATAGTGGGAGGGGGTTGACGGGCTGCAATTCGTCGGCCAAGCATATCCCACACATGCTCTATTGGATTCAAGTCTGGTGAGGATGCTGGCCAATCCATACGGGTGATATCGTCCGATTGAAGGCATTCGTCTACAATGTTTGCACGGTGAGGACGGGCGTTGTCATCCATAAACAGAAATTCAGCACCCATGGCGCCCCGAAACAAACGTACTACATGTTGTTCCAGAATGACATCCCGATAGATGTGGCCTGTCATCGTTACACTCTGAACATGCAGGTCAGTTCTGGAACCAAGAATAATTCCTCCCCAAACGAGCCATTCTGCACCACCGTAACGGTGTCGTTTAATGGTGTTCTCTTGGTGGTAACGAGTACCTGGCGCTCTCCATATGAAAGTCCGGCGAGAATCAGATTACAAACTAAACCTGGACTCGTCGGACGAGACCAATTTAACTAAGTTTTTGCCTTTTCAATCGTCCTGAACTGTCCGGGAACTTTCACTACTTACCTGCAAACCAGTTGTATGACAAGTAGCGCTTTTGTTACCACTCTGGGAAAATAAAATTTCTCCACAATATGCAGTTTTCAAAGGCTGTGGCTTGTAACCTTTTTTTTTATCATCCCTCGCATGTAACTTGAATTTATGTGACTACTCACCTATTCAAAATTGATTACATTCAGATCTATCAATAAATTCATTAAGCCTTTGATATATTTTAGTGACTCAACCTTTGATAGATTTTAGTGTCTTTGTCCAATGATGATAAAGATTTTAAGAAGATTGTTAATACCTGGATTATTTTTTAAGGCGATATGGTACCCTTAAAATCATTAAACTGTCGAAAAAATTCTATTGGCTTATTTGATACCCCGAATCTTTATAAAATATGCCTGCAAAATTTCAAAATTTACCTGCATTTTTCATTAAGTAATGGATCAATGTTTGATGCTATACAGCAACTACCACGCCTATATTTCAGATTATCTGCTAGAAAAGAGCCTGATAAAAATGAATTAATTATATTTTTCTAATGCGCATCAATGAGATTGACATTATATATGCAGTAATAAATCATTTTAAGAAAGAATTGTGCAATTCATGCAAAAATTCTAGTTGTGAATTATTTAGAGAAGATCAAATGGATTTGGTCAAGATTTAAAAGTTGTACGGCTTTTTATGATATTATTATGAATGAAATTAAAACTTCAAACGGATTCTCCCAAAGCACAAATACTAAATCTCATTTTGATAACTCACATAATTAAAAATCTAATTCGCAAGAATAGAAAAACTCTCCCATTTTTTATATATTGTTTTTGGTGATATATATATATCCATGTGGGCGAGATTCAACACTTTTATTATTTAAAATATTTTAAGATATTTATTTAAACAAATGCACATATACAGTTCTTAGATTTTGATGTATTTTACCTATAAATTGTTATTTGATTTTGCTTTTATTCGTGTACAATATTTAACATGCGAAGGCTTTTAAAATCAAGGAAATAAAAATAAAGGCATAAATATCTTTTGTACTTGTTATGCATTAGCTCTGAGCATGGAATTAGCTCTGAAGTGTGTGTATTAATTTTTTTTCATAATTATTAAGATAAAGTTTTATGAAATTTTGATCTTTCATTCGTTTTTTCTATGTATTCATTATGGCAGTATTCATTATGGCAGACTATTCGATAAATATTATATCACGCTATTCATGGAATGAAAACTTCAAACTCATTTTCCTCCATGTTGAATTTTTGTGCATATACTGCTATTCAAAACCCTAAGGCTTTTTTGATAATTGAAGCATGCGTTTGAAAATTTTTATGCATGTTCTGAAATGTATGTTTTGTAAAACTGTGCATGAAATTAACTCTAACATGTTTAGTACTTTTTCTAAAAAATTTCAAAATCAAAATTAATGGGAGTTTAGGGAATTTTCGGAAGTTTAACTATAAAAATATTAATAAAAAATTAAAGAGCAGCAGCAGAAAACAAACCCCTGCACAGTTTTATGTAGTATATTATAAGGTACTCAAAAATAAATTTTTGAAAGAAAAGAGATATATTTAAAAAAGCCTTAGAGATTTAAAAAATGCTTTAAAAAGCTAAAAAAATATTAATTTTACAAACATTTTGCAACAAATTAAAATTTTTTTGTATGGAATTATTATTAAATATTAACCTTTATAAAATACAATTAAACCAAATTTCAAATATTAAAAATAAAAAAAATTGTGAAGATGGTACCATATCGCCTTAAATGACCTTTTGATTGGTTAAACAATAGCGAAGTTCACAGAAATGTTTTTAAGTATTCACCATTTTTTTTAAAACACCTACCATTAATAATATTAATTGATTATTAAATCTTTTAAAATCTTTTTGATTAATTGATAGTAGTCTTTTGTTTTTAATGGCTACTTTGTAACTGAATGGTTAGTTTGTAATTTATAGCAACATTAACGAATTAGTGCATTTCGGATGAAGAAATAATGATCAAATTTTTAGCGCGTGTATTTAAAAGATGTTGAGAAACACTTTTTGTTCTTAATGTAGCTTAAAATTACTTAAATTTTATCTAAATGTGTTCATTTTTCTAAAAACTTAATAAGATATGTGTAAAGATATACAGCTGAAGAAATTCGCCTATCCGATCAAAATTATTATAAAACGTGTGTACGTTAGCATTATATTAGAAGAGAGAGCGATTTCCCGTTGTGTTATCCACGATTTATTTGAAGATATCGTAAGGCATATTTGAGGGAAATGTAAGAAAAAAATATTATTTCATAAGTGTACTGATAAATGTGAAAGAGATGGGTTACAGTTATGGGTTTTGTGGGATATGGAACGACAAAGTGTATTATCACCCGTGAAAGAGAAACTAAGGCTTATGAGGTTTCTAAAACTGATATTTCCAACATCGTAATTAGAAAAGATGATTCAAACAAAATTAAAACAATCTGTACGAAGGAGGATATTGATAAAACAGGACACAACCAAATTTTTTCAGCTATCAACTAAAGAAGGTCTTTCAACTCGAGAAATTTCGAAACTTCTTTGGAAAAAATTCCTCGTCACAGTTTAGAATTGCTTTAAATTAAGTGCTATAACAAAATTTATGGTGTTTTTGAACCATAATCCAAATACCGCAAAAAGTGGAAAGTAAGCAAAATTCTGACTTATATACCACACAGTTAATGCTACTATAATTGATAAAGTTTATAGGAAATACCATTACAATTCATTCATAATAATAACGTGTATATTTTTCATTGTTTTTGTAATGAATTTATCTTATCAGGTACTACCAATCATGTTCTTCTTGGCAACAATTCGAAAAGCCAACCACCGACGCATGGTCTCTATAACTCAACATTTCTCAAACTGTGGGGCGTGATAACTCTACGATGGGGGGAACAAGTATATTGAAAAATCGAAAACAAAAGATTATTAAAAAAATATTAAATTGCTGATAAAACAAACAAAATACATGTTGACATAATAAAATATAAAATACACATTTACACTGATATAATACACTTATAAATGTATCAACAGCGCACAATGTATTTTATAATTAATTTAACAATACTAGGTTATATAAAAACAAGTTAAACAATTACAGTGAGGACATGGGCTTGTCATATACAAAATTATATACAAAAATTAACCCTTTACTTTATAATTTGTATTGTTTATAATTAATCCCTTAACTGCCGATTGATATTTACGTGATTTGCTCCCCAATGCCACCGTTTTTCTCGCAGGCGCGCGTATGTGATGAATTGGAGGAGGAGGATGGACAGGAATAAATAAGTAAAACCTTCTCTGAAGCAAGTAAAACCTTCGCAAACACAATTTCATGGTCCTTTTTTCATTCCAAAGCCTTCGGAATAATTTTATGGATAGCAGTGCCCAGAGAAGATTGAACTTCGGAAAGACGCATATATACGTCCGGGGCAATTAACACTTTGGCGGATCGAGACGTATAGATACGCCGATGGCACTTAAGTGTTTAAAGTTGTATCATAGCCTTAGCGTCTAAGTATAGAATTATTGAATTCAATACATAGTTATTGCATGGAGAGGGGCGCGATGAAAATTATGATTGAATATTGGGTCGCAAATGTTGAAAGTTTGAGAAGCACTGTTATAACCGATAAGTATCAAACATGAAATTATTTCCATGAAATCGTATCGGTGGTCACCCTTTCAAGTACTGACCGCACTCGATGATGATTAACTTCGGACGAAAACCGGTGCATTCAGTATGCATGCAAGCGGAATTGTTTTATGACAGATAATAAGAAACAGCCAAACAAAGAGCTTTTAATAAAAATGACTTTTGTGGCCTATCGTGCTGGGGTAGATTAATTTATTTAAAGAAGCACCTGGCATATATCAGTACTGTAACATCCCTATCAATGGCGTAACGGTGAACATTTGGCCCCCCTACAAAGTCAGGTTTTGTGCCTCCAAGTTGGATTTCACAGAGGGTTGGTACTTAACGGCTGTCAGGCTTCGGCCCTTGAACCCTGATCCCCCCCCCGGCGATGCGGGGGATGTACGTTACGCCACTGATCCGATATCTCTGTGTACCGTTTCAAGAGGCAGCAACATCATATAACCATTTTTAACTTATTGTCTATTAGCATCTCATTTTGAAGCTACGTAAGTGCTATTATTGACCGACCTCGTATTTTTGAACAACGGTTAAGTAACGAGAGTGACATCTGAGCTGGCACCTATTCTCTAAACTTCCACACCGACGTGATAACTTTAAATCGGCAGATTAAATGTGCATCGGCTGCAGTAGAGACTCGAACGAATGTCTGCAAAAACAATACTCCATGAGTTTGCGACCTCAATCACTGCTAAAAGGTATTAGAATTTATTTAAAATAAAATAATGTGATAAAGTGACTTTTATGTGATTTTTATTAAAACATTGATTTTGATGTGACTTAAATATAGCAACGATTTTTCGATTAAACTCTGATAGTATATATAGGCAAAATTTCAAGAAACAGTTTGGTTTGAATTTTTTAAAACCCAACACACCACACACATTTAATTTTTTTTTTTTGTTTTATTAATGTTAAATAGGTCATTACTTTAGTTTTATATTTGTTTTAAAGTTTTTAATCCTCAAATATGCTAACAGCATAACGGTTTAATTTAATTTTGGATTTGTCCACCGGTCTCTAACCTTTTGACCTACATGTATAAAACGTATTTTACTTTAAAAAAAAATCTTCAAAGATTTAAATGATGGTGTTCATTAAGGGTTAATTTAAATGCGAAGAAAGACTTGAAATTTAAATATTTTATGTGAGGTACTAGAAACTAGGTCAGCTACAAGATTTGACGTTTTATAAAGAAAATGAAGTGTATATTTTCTGTATTTACGTATTCGAAGAAAGTGAGTTTTGATTTGATCAAAATTGGAAGTACAGCTGGTCCTCTGTTTAACGAAGTCGCTAAATCTCGAAAATAAATTCGTTAATTGGGAAATTCGTTAAATAAAGATTTATTTTTCATGCTCTTATGTTCTTAGTTCTAAAAAAACAGAGGAAATCGCAAAATAGAAGTTTGTAAAATGAAGGTCCGACTGTATTTATAGATTTAAATGTTAACGATAAAATTAACAGTAATTATAAAACATTAATTTATCTTTTATCATATTTGCAATATTTCGTTAAGATTCTTGAACTTAATTTGTCATGAATTCGGTCCAGGTATGTTAAGAAATGAATTTTTTTATTTACTTCTATAAATTAAAAAATTTCTGAATTTCAGATGTAAGACAAAAGCTAGCTTCAGTTAGACATACATGAATACGAACAATAAGTAAGGCAATGTAAGGCATATGAACAGAATATTCCAAGGCAACAGAATATTCCCAGAACTAGATATTATTCTAAATAAACTCATTTGATATTAAATTATATCAATTATCTCGATAATTTCTGTTTAGGAAGTGATAAAATTACTGACATGAATCATCATTTTGTTCATTTCACTTTAGCTCTTTTGCATATTTATAGATATGTTGTATTTTTTCTTCTGTGTAAAGAGCAAAATTCAAATAATGCGAATAAAACAATTACTAAACATTTTTAATAGAAAACTACGAGGGGGATTGATAAGTAAGGTATCTAATAGTATAAAATAAGTTTCCGACAAGATAAAATAATAACAAAGGTATCAGAATGAAGGAAATTTATTACTCTTACTTATTGTATTTCGCAACATATAGTCACCACTAACAGCTGCACATTTGTTCAATCGCTGTATCCATTTCTTCATTCCGTCCATGTAGAAAGATTCTGGTTGGCTGAGTATCTACTTGCGCTCGACTGCCTGAACTTTGGCATCCTGGATTCATCATTATGACCCAGAAAACAAGAGGCGGTCTATGGAATATCGTCATCCTGGTTCTCCAAATGTCAAAAAATTCAAGACTTGAATGTCAGCAACAAAAGTCATGCTCACCGTCTTTTGGGATACAAGAGGTGTTATTTACACTGAATTCCTGATAAAAGGACTGATGGTGAGTTCCGACAGGTACTGTGCAACATTACGATCACTCAAGCAACGCATTCGCAGAATCAGACCGAAAATAAAAAACGTCTCTTTCGTATCACGACAATGCAAGACCGCATTGCAGAGCTCAAACACAAGACGTCATACTGAAATTCACAGTAGTTCCACAGCCATCTTACAGCCCAGAT
>BMAO01028940.1:0-24962 GCA_019973975.1 Trichonephila clavata | reverse complement strand
AATATATGCTAAAGCACTCAGTGGCGTAACGGAGGACACATTAGGGCCCCTGCAAAGTCAGGTTTTGGCCCCAAGCCTAAATAAATACTTGGAATCAATCACGATCACGTTTGGGCCCCTAGAATCCCTAGGCTTCCCACACACACACATACACGATGCCGGGGGTTGTGGGGGTGTACAATCCCCACACTTACGCCACTGATATCATTATCGCACAAGTGGAAAATTTCGATCCATTTCAGCTTTCTTTTTTAAAATGACAGATATTTTTTTAATTGTCGCGTCCGAATTAGTTCACAGAAAAGAGAATCTTTTTTCTTTTTTTGGAAACGGTCGTTTTAAATATCCCGAAATTCCTGATATTGGATTTTTTTTATTAATCTCATTTACTTAATAAACACTTTTAATCCACGTGTGTGTGTGTGTGTGTGTGTGTGTGTGTGTGTGTGGTGTGTGTGTGTGTGTGTGTGTGTGTGTGTGTGTGTGTGTGTGTGTGTGTGTGTGTGTGTGTGGTGTGTGTGTGTGTGTGTGCGTGCGTGCGTGCGCGCGCGTGCGTGCTACTTCTTTGTATTTATAAAAAATATGATGTGATTTATCTCCTACATAGTTCACAACAAGAATGAAATTTTCCGAATTGCTTTCAAGGATCAAAATAATCTTTCTTTTCTTTTCTTTTTTATGAACTCGTCATATACTTTAATGATATTATTTACTTAGATAATTTATAAGATACTTAGCTATCTTGAAATGAGTAACGTATGATGCAATTATAATACCCATAGCAAACAGATTTATTTCAAGTAAATGAAAACAATGCGCTCAGGATAACTTAAGGTATCCGAACACGTTGAAAATGACTAAATTCAGTAAAGACAAATATTTTGTTTTTGATTTTATTGAATAGAGCTATCTTTTGACTTTACGAAACATACTTTGTTTTGTTTCTACACTACCTAGAGGCCAAGTTACAATCCATTTTATAAATTTAGAAAAACCGGAAGTGGGTTTTTGATCTACCAGAAGAGGGCTTTAAATTGCTCAAAATCTATCATGGCGAGTCTGATAATTCAAAATATTACGAATGTATTTCTATAAAATTTTTTGAACCTGATATTTATATTATTTTCTAGAGAATGTACTAAAATATTTCTTATGGTATGAATACTTTTTGAGTTATGGCTTGTTATTTAAATAATGGTCTCATAAAAAATGTAACATTTCTTATAATGTTTACTCAATCAGCTCTAAAACTTTCAAATTTTAATTAAAAAATAATAATTTTAGTACATTTTCTAGATAAATGCATCTAATTTGTTTTAGTAATACTTTTACTAATATATGTTTATTACTTTTTTCTCTAATTGCTTTGAAGTTTTTTTTAAATATTGCTAAAATTTCACTTCTAAATGTGATTTTTGTAAAATTCAGGTAATTTATTTTAATTTTTGATAGTTAAATAGAGTAATATTTATTGGTATTGAGTCCTAAAAGAGCATTTATAATGTTTTAGTAAGCTATTTTGTTAAAAAGTACTCCGAACGTGTTCGGATAAGGTTTCACAATGTGTCTCAAGAAACTGTGATAAACGATTAGCCGGTAACAGAAGATTACTTCAAGGATGCGTTAGTAAAGTGTATTTGTAGCTGCTTCGAATTATTTTATGAAAGATATAGTTGTGGTAATAGTATTTATAACAGGCGGTAGCCTTGTAGCTGCAGCATGCTAAATCAATCTACCAACAGAATCCAGGGTTCCAAGATGTAGAAAATATTTGAAACAATTCGATTCCCTCGGAAATGCATGTAAAATTATGGAATGAGGTCAAAAATATAGATTTAAAGTTTTATTATACTGGGTGGGTAAAAAGTTCGTATAAACTTTAAAAGTTTACAAAACCCGAAAAATTAAACAGAATAAAATACGGTTTGCAGGTTTAGCATCGATAAGTAACAGAATTTTTTTAAGATAAGAAAAAAAAACCTGCCGACATATGGCGCTCGTAAAAAGGACTCATTTGGAAATATGTAAATGAGACAGATGATTACAATTATACTGATGCTCTTGATCCAGATCTAATTCTCCGTTGCATGCCAACTAACTAAACAAGGATGCTGAGCGAGAAAGACAAAGCTTTGTTGGTGAAGCTGTTTTCCATGAACAAGGAATCAGCGATTGTTGCACTGCGTAAATTCCGATTTCAGAAAAATGTGAAGACTGGAAAAGGGCCTTCAACAGTGGTACGCCTCATAAAGCATGTTCAGCTATTTGAGGAAATTGGATCGCTCGAGGATCGTGTAAGATCCGGACGACCAAGTCTAAGAATCATTACCAAACGTTGCAAGTTTACATGGGCTCCTCAGTCTCCAGATCTGACTCCAGTAAACTTTTGGCTGTGGGGATATTAAAATTCCTGTGGGTGTATTCATCTCGTCCACCCAATCTGTCGGAATTGAAAGATGTAATCCACCGAGAGCTGACATGTATACAGGCGGACATTCGTTGCTGTATTTGCGACACTCTTGAATATGTCATCCCTTGAGGTAGTGGATATGTGGAGAACATGCTGCTGTAATAAATGATTTGGTAACGTTACTTCTGTTATTTGCGAGTCTTTTCTTTCACTTATGTACAAAACGCCACCTATCAGTGTTTTTTTTTAATGTTTTTCTTTTTCTTTTTCTTATCGTAAAAAAAAAAAAATCTCGTGACTTATCGATGCTAAACCTGCAAACCGATATTTATTTTGTTAAATTTTCTGGGTTTTATAAGTTTTAAAAGTTTTTACGGACTTTTTGTACACCCGGTATATAAATTTTGCATCATTTAAAGATACACAACAAAATATAATTTTATTTCTTCAATATACATAAAAAAAATTAAGTTGTACATATATTATATATTTTTAAATAAATGTATCTTAAAATAAGAAATATATATACAAAGCATAAAATATAACCATTCAATTCCAATATACAGTGAAAATCGTTTAACACGAAAATGACGCACTGGAATAATTTTTCGTGTTAAGGGATATTGTGCAAAGAAAACAGCATAGCTTTAACAAAATTAAGTTCACTAGGGAACATTTTATGCTCATAGAATATGATAGAACTGATTTTTAATTTAAAAAATCTGTGAGATAAAGACAATCACAAGAACTTAATGAAATTTAATACAAAATTTTCAGTTCTTTGAAAAAGTAAACATTTTTATTGAGTTTATTGAAAATAATGTGATATTTTTCTTTGCATTGTCTTTTTTAGCATTAAATTGTCAACAAATTGTTTAATGTAGTCCATTTTATTACTCATTTCACCATTGGCAAACCAAACTCGTTGATTTTTATTTACACTGCGACGTACTCTTAACTATTGAGAGATGAGTTCTTCTGTATCATTACTCAATATAAGTAGGTTATTTTGAAAAATAATTGGGCTATTGAAAAAAAAACGTGTTTACTTTTAATTTACCTAAGTTATTCCTTCTCTCACTTTCGTTGAATTTTTGTTCTCTAATCAAAGAAAAAATCTTCCTTCTGTGTGCAGTGCTTTTTGTGTCCTGTTCACACGCTCAGTTCATGATTTTTAATATCACATTCAGCTTTTATGCTGTTTTTGTAAAAAGTATTTTTTTTTTCTAAAAATCTGATTTTCACTCGAGAGTTTCATTTTATATTAATTTCTCGCTTACATAAAAGTAAACTTAATTAAAATGCTAGTTTCAAGTTTCTTACTAAACTGAATTTTTTTTTTCTCTCTTGCAGTAGTGATGGGAGGGTAATTTTAATATTTTAAGAATGTTTATAAAAATTGCTATAAATATGGAGTATACAGTGAATATTAAAACCAGGGTCGTTGTTAATTTCCCCGGCGCTCTAGGCACTTCTAATGGTTACGGCCCACCCCACTGTTTCCAGAGCACTCTCCTCCTCCACCTTCAATTCTTACCTTGCCAGTTTGGGTTGGGGATGGATTTTCCCTTAACTTCCACACTTTCTCCCTTTATTTGTTGTTGCTGTTCGGAGAGCCTACATTATCCCCCACCTATGGACATTCTCTCTCGTATTTTTGCACTCGAGCAAATAACACCTTCCAAATAAATCTCTAAATATTAAAATGAAACAAACGATGATGTAAAATCGCTGTCAATAATATTTTTTTCTACCACGAGTGCAATTCACAAAATGAATGCTGTCTCATTGATACATTACATACGTTAAAGTAGTTACTTTGAAAACTTTAGTAAAATAGTATTTTACCGTAAAATCCAGCGTATACCGTGCGCTTTTAACACAAAAAATAAGATCGAAATCTAAAAGCGCGTGGTACAAAATCTGCCCTTTTACATGCCATGAAATTGGAGCTCGACACTGAAGACCGAGACCGTCATTTCTTTCGAGAAGCTAGAGCAGGGGTGGCCAACCTTTTTGGGAAGAGTGCCACTAACGGATAAAAAAAAGTTACGCGTGCCACTTCCAACTTTACCAACAAACAAAAGAATATGAAAAGGTATAAAATTTTACTTATGGATTTTTTATGCAACTTTTACGCAAACAGTACGTTTTTTACGCAAGTCTAATTAGTGGAAATTTAAAAATAAGATAATAAATAAAACCAAAGCACAAACTAAGGTTTTAGTGTTAATAAACTTTTTACTAGTTTAATGATTTTACTTAAGTATGAAATGAAAATGAGTAATTTGGATTATTTAATTCTAAATAACTATTAAAAATAATAACTCATAACTCATAAATAACTATTGAAAAGTCTGTATTTGCTTAATGTGATTTTTGAATTTGTAGGTTTTTTTTTTAACCCAGTTATCCATATTAGAATTAGTTCTCGGAGATGCTAACAAAATTAGGTTGTTTTAGATGTGTATCAGTTAATTTGGATTTTATTATGTTCATAACAGAAAACATTTGTTCGCAAACATGTTGATCGAAACCTACAACAATTTCTGATATCCAAATCGCGTATACATGATAACTTCCTTGTTGGTACAACTTTCCAAAATTGAACATAATTCGGACCTTTTGTAATTAAAATAAGTTATTTTTGAAAATTTTCAAAAAAATATCAAAAAAATCTTCGCTTGCCACTTTTTTAACACAGCCGTGCCACACTGCGTGTTAGGGGTGCGGTGGAACCGTTCCATCTCAGAGGTAACTGCCCTCGAGTAAATAAGGAAGATCATCACCGTGCAAGTGTAATCGAGTCTAAGCAAGGGTGTAGCCCCCAAAAAGGATCGGTGCACGGAAATGAAGATACCCTTTCGAGAAGACCCTATCCTGAGAACTGCAAATACTGCTTTAGAATCAAAAAACATTTGGCATGTTACATCCTGTAGTCCGACAAGGTACGACTCCATCAACATCAGAATCCAACCCATGGAGTGACGAGAGCGTCCGAAAGCATCAACTGTCTGATCCTGAAATCAAACCAATTATAAAATTTTAAAAAGTCATCTGATGGAAAGCTCAGCTGGAAAGACATCACCCCTTTCCATCCTACAACGAAACATAACTTTTATTCGTCCTCGAAAATTGCATCAAGTACTAAAACGAACTCTTTTGAGTAAAATGTCTTGATCAATTCGCTGGAGGGAGGGAAATAAATTATATTCCTTCACGTTTTGCTTAAAATAAATAAGGAATCGTGATATAGTTAATTAGGTATATTTTTAGAGAGTCGTGTTTCCACTTCCAATATTTAATTTGTTTTCAGAATTCATTAATAGATGGCAGCACAAATCATTTAAGTAACTTCCGTCAAAAAAAAAAATCTCTCCCTGCAACTAATTCCCTCTATTTAGTTGGGATTCAAATGTATTTCCATGAATTTCTCCATCAATAGAAAAGTGCTTAAATTGTAAAATAATAGCTCAAAATCTGTATAATGACACAAAACATGTTACTTCCTTCCAGAGAAAAAGTATTTTCAAACATGATAATAACGAAACACCTTTTTAATTCTTTTTTTTTATTTCTGCAAATTAAAAACAAATATCGTATTTACTCGAATCTATTTTTCCTGTATTATTGCTACTAAAAATCAAGTGCGGCTTAGAATATAAGGCAAAACATTAGTTGGATGAGGGAAATTGAGTTTTCACCCCGTTTAAAAGAAAAAATGTAACCCTCCGTTCTGGCAGCTTGCATTGAGACTTATCCCATTCCGTAGTTTATCTCCAGCATTCTTTTTATCCTAAACATAGTTGTCTGCTAATATTTAGGAAATTATTTTGTACATACGCTCTTTCTTTTAATCCCCTAAACATGAAAGATATCGTCAATGGCCTCAAGACGATGAATGATGTAAGAATAAAAAGGAAAGCAATTTTATACACAGGGGGAAAAACAGAAACACAGCAGCGGCCACCGAAAATTTGACACGGATGAAACAAATATATATCAATGACGTAAGCAAAAAGATTTAAGTTTTGCTTAAAAATGTTCAACAATCTTTAATAATTATTTTACATTCTCTGTAATCCATTCTTTTTTTTAAAAAAATGTTGCAGAAAAATGCTTTGGAGGGCACGGAAGACGGTACCAAGTGGGAAAATGGCGATGCCTGCACCCATTACGAAGTCAGCTGTGATAATGGGAGCGACGAATCCTTTTCGATACATCATACTGACGGTTAAAGTAATTAGAGGTTCATGTATGCATTTGGAAATTTTTAGCACTGGTAAAATAAATTAATTTTTAACTTATTGTTTTCTCACTCAATTTTTTAAAAATAAAATTTCTTAAGTTTTGGATATTGATGAACTTTTCACATAATTTTTTATTTTTTCTCAAATACGTGTAGAGAACTAAATAAGTGGTCGCATATTCTAATTGATATGCACGAAACTCAATTTATGTGCTTCATTAAGCTCCAGATTTTTTTTTGACTTTTCTGATAAGATAGCTGCTTACATTACAATATTTTAGAGCTATTCTAACTGTGGAAAATTATTCTGATAAAGGAATAGTTTTTGCATTGTGTAATAAGGTAACAAATCTTATTAAAAGAACTTCTGATTACTATAATAATGTAACAGTTTTGATTGCGAAACTGTTTTTTTTCACGATGTTCTTTTTAGGTTTTTTTTTTTTTATTTTCGACGTATATGTTTATTTTTTTATTTCTGTTTCTTTAATCAATATTTTCTATTTTTATCACATATTTTTTTTTTTATAATAATTTGACAGTCTTAAAAATTTAAAAATTTGAATTATTATTTTGATAACTAAGAAATTATGATGTACTTTATACATTAGGATATATATTTTCTAAAACTTGGATACAGTTAGTTCTTCGGAAGTGAGTTGAGAAAGTTTGAAGACCATTGACAGGCCAAGGCTCTTTCTTGAATTCAAAACGCTTTGAAAAGGCATGTTGTTGTCGTGTATGACAAAGTGCAAATACTACATGTAGCAATGTTTGGGCTGCAAAATTACCAAACATACTATTTTCTTTGTAACATTCGTTGAAAACAAGACTACATTTTAATTCTTTTTTTTTTAATTTCAGAAAAAAAAGCATCTTTGTCATTCAAAGATTATGTTCAAGATGAAACTTCTCTTTTTCGCGAGATTTTTGTAAATATGCGAAGCACGTCAACATTCTCGACACTGACACTTTACTCATATTTACATCGTTTCTTGTATTCTTTCACAAAAATTAAACATTGTATTTTAAGAACATATCTCAAAACGAATAACGAATACATGTTCATACTCTCTTAATTAAGAATATTTTTTTTTAAATTATTTCTTTTCAGCAATGATATTTTATTTATTTTTGGAATCGTTAATAGATGGACGCACGAATCAAACATCTAATTTCCCTTGGACTCTCCTCTTATTTTCTGTTTTTTAGTATGGATTCGAATGTATTTCTTTAAGTTACTCGATTGATGAAATAGTACTATTAGTAAGAAATAATTGTCCAAATATGTATATGACTCGATAGATGTTGTTTCCTTCCAGGGAAAAAAAAGGCAAAAAGAATTAGTTTCACATTTGATAAAAAAAAATAAAACACAGAGTTTTAATTTTTTTTTTATTATCTGAAAATTAAAAACAAATTATTTGCAATACTGCTCTGGAAATATTTTTTGATTTTCTTGGGAATTTAGATATTATACACCCTTTTAAACGAAATAAAAGAACAATTCAGGATATTTTATTTTCCCATTTACACCAATTCTTTTTATTGCTCATTTAATGAGGCCGTGTAACACATGTACCTCCTTCCAATTATATCTAAATACCACTCTTTTTTTAAAAAAATAATGTTCCTTGCTTCACTACCTGATTAAATAAAACAAAGATTTATCGTCTTCCATTTGGTGGAAGTGTGGTCCTAAATTCTAATTTAGTTTAAGGGAGACTTCCAAATAAATTGAAAACGTAATAACACTTTAGCACAATGAAATCACATTACTCAGGTGTACAATTTTTGTTGAGAACGTAAATTGCTCATATGAATCCATCATAAAATGTAAAAATGTCAGAAATTGTCTAGAAAATTTTAAAATTACGAAAAATACATATATCCATGCTTCTAGAATTTTCAAACATCATGTTTGGCAAGCTTTATTATAATAACTGCAGATAGCGCCACGTAAGCAATCTACGTGCAAAACTTTTAAAACATTACTTTAGAAGAAAATTGGGTATAAACTGCTTAAATCCATATTCATAATACTTTATTTTACAAAAAAGATTACTTTGCTACACGAATGATGACCTCAATCACCTCAGGAACCCTTATTCTGCTTTTCTTACATAAAAAAATGGCGAAGAGAGTATCGCAAATAAAAAGAATTAAAGTAACCCTAGATTTCGTTATGAGACCACGTCATTATATACGTGTTCTTTCATACTTCCCATGACATCCTAACGATTGGCTCGACCAATCAGGAAGCAGCATAATCAGCATTAAAACAAAAACTTCATCCCACATCTATTTCCCAGCCAGATACGGGATTGGGGGGGGGGGGCATGCGGCCTATATGCCTAGATATAAAGACCGTGAAGACCCCATGACATCCAAAAAATAACGATCGCTTTATCATTCGCATTGCAAAAACTATGCGTATTATTTTTCGATAGTTGTAACGAAATTTTTGAAGTGGCAACTTCTTTAGGCGCGTTTTGCTGAAGAGTGAACTTGAAAGACGCGTCACGCTCGGGAATGTAACGCTCATTCGGCGTTTTTCGTCTTTCGTCGGAAATCGTGTTTGGACAAGGTCGGTCAAGATTCAGTTGTCTACGGCATATACACCCCTAAAAAGAAATCATATGACCAAAGGTGGGGTGTTTTCCCCGGGATAGCCTTGATAATACTTAGCCTTCCGTCTAGTGTGCTTATATACTTAGTTTTTTGTTTCCCAAAAGATGAACAGTTGATTCAAACTTCAAAAAATACAATCCCTAGGGTATTTAAAAATAAATCAGATGATATTTATGTAGAAGAGTGTCAAGTTTTTTAATGTACATAGCGAGTTATTACGTGCATGATATAAAATTAGAATGATCCGATTGCAAATATATATTTGTTGTAGATAAACAAATCAATTTCGATTCAGAAAATGTTGTAGGGACAAAACATTTGAGTCTTCTGGATAGAGGTTTAAAAATGCCCACAGATATTGTTATGAAAATCATTTCAATGCAACATTTTATTTTTAATTTGTTAATATCGAAAAGATTCGAGTCGAAATATCTTAAAGTTGATGGCCAATTATCTTGCTTTACAACCATAACAGAAGCATATCTGGAATTACATGAATTGTGGAATGTCTTGCTTTCGTTTCATTCATCTTCTGTAAACTGTAACGCACCTTTATTTTCATATTTTTGAAAAAATATTCATTACATTCAGGAATATATGCTTAAATAATTATTCAAAATAGCGCAATGAAGAAATTTTAATGGCGAAGAATAAACAAAAAATGAAGAAATTTAAGGCCAATTAAATCAACGTTAGCTTTTTACATTTCTCTGTTTTATTTATTTAAATATTCAATTATCGATTCGTATTTTATTCAATGTGCATGTACTTCCTTATAATTCATTTTTTATACTATATGGAGAATGGGTATAGCATCAAATATTACAGAATCCATTTGGGTTTAATCAATCATGTATCAGAGAAATTTATGTAGCGAAATATAAAGCAGAAAATGGACAAAGAATTCTAATGGTTGCTATTTATATTTCACTAAATCAAAGTGTAGAGAAAATTATCGAATTCATTCACAAAAATTTAGTGCCTACACTGAAGCCGGATTGGATCTCTGAACAAATTAACTATGATTTTAAGTGGGGATTTTAATGTAGATTATTCAAAGAAGACAAATCACAAAAAACATTAGTTTATTTTTTAAGATCAAAATTCAATTTAATAAATTTATCTGAGTGAAAGCACGACGAAGTATGGAACAACGCTTGACGGAGTTTTCTTAGATATTTAAATAATTTTGAATCTCTAAAGTATTATAACCTATTTCAGCTACTATAAACCTATCGCTTCCTTCTTAGAATACAATGATTCACAAATATGATCGTATATTTTGTAAAAAATATTGCTTAATGTGTAGACATATGAATAAATAATTTTATATGACAATACTAATATTTCCTTGTTTTTTATTCACCGAACTAATGCCTGAAATAACATTACAAAATTTGAAGTGTTCACTTCTATCGTGTGGTTATAAGTACACACACATTTTTTTATATTTGTAAAAAATAATTTACAATATAAAAAGTGATATCCAATATAATACTTGATTACCTATGATATTAGCTCTTCATAGTATTTCAATAATAAAAAGTAAAAACAAATTACCGTACAATGGATTTATACACTTCTTTACATTATGTGAATCTTAGTAATACTAAAAATAAAAATATTTTTTTTAATATTATATTCTGAACAGATGAATAAAATTTAATTTTTTATTAATTACAGAGTTGCTGATTACCTTTTTTTTCTATTATTTTTTCTAATTTATTCATAAAATTGTTTTTCTATAGTAGTATGATAAAATCTCATGAAAAAGTTGTTTTTACCCTTTTCAAGTAAAAATTTTGTTTGTAGCTGTACCCGTTTTATATAAATCTTCTAAATATCTTTACAGTAGCACGATCATGTATATATATCTAAATTATTCAGAGTTAATTGTTATTGAAGTTTTTGCTTTAAATACGAAATTGAGAATTTTATCTACGTTAAATAATATTTTTTACATGCTCTAATAATATATATATATATTACAGACATTGAAACCAAACATTGTGTGTGATAATCATCAAGGGAAAATACGCATGTGTGAAATATATCAATTAAAATTTAATTAATATTATGCTCGGTTACATTTGGATGAGCTTTTTAACTGCAGGAATTTCTCATAAAGTAATAAATTGTCTTGATTTGTTTATTTCAATTATTGTGAATAAATAAGAATCTAAATAAACAAATCATTTTTTTTCCGTAATGGCAAACAAGGTACTTTTTGCAAAAATATACATAAAAGTTTTGGCGACTCCTATTTTAAAAAGCACTGGTACAAGTTATGGAAAGAAAGTGGTGCTTTTTAGCTTATCCAAAGGTTTTGTTAGGATAAAAATAATTCAATATTTCGCCACTAGATGGCTACACATGTCAAGCTATTTTCAGGAATCAGTCGAATGATGCTTGGCATGGTTCTAAGGAAACTAAATTATTTCTATTGGAATAAATGATAAACTTAAGTAATAAATGCTAAACTTATTTTTCATTTAGATGCATTTAATTATTGTTAACTTTTAAAATTATTCTCATAATTTATATTTCAGTTTTTGTATTTTTACTTTTCATGTTAATAATATATCTTGTTAACTGTGAGCAAAACTGTATTTTATTTAAAAACGTGGTGTTAGTGGAGAACCACACTCACTCGCTGTACTGACTGCCCAGAGGAAGCACGTGTAATGAAGTTCCCGTAGATGAGGAAAGTCTGATGAATTTATTTAAAATTTAGCAATCTGTTTTTAACTATTTTAAGTGAGTGCTAGTAACAAGCACCTAATAGTTTCTTTTACCTGTTAGAAAAATTAATTCTTATAGAGTACAGCAATTTTTTTTTATGTGTAACATCTTTCCTCTCAATTGCTGGTGATTTCGTGAAAAGGGACGGAAATGCGTAACAGAAAGTTGGGGAAGCGCGCGCTATTCAGTGAAGTTCTGTTTTTTTCTCCTTCATTCGGGAGGGGCTCCACCCCCATCCCCCACCCCCTGTGGTCTAGGCCGTGGGATCTTTGTTTTTGTTTTCTCACTTTAGGTTCAGAGAAGAAGCTAAGTTCTTTAGGCAGAAACGTGGTTAGACAATGACGAACGTGTTTCGATACCTGACTTCGATTGCTGCATAAAATATAAACGACCGGACCACAGAGCAGCTGGTGTTGCGATCTATCGTAAACAGAACTCGCATGTTGTGGCTTGACATATGGATATTACTTATCGTCAAACGAGTGGACTGGGTATTATTAGCCAAGATATTGGGGACATATGTGCGGCAAAATGCTTATTTGAAAATGGACAAACAGTGATTTCGGTGGTCGTATACATTTCTCCGAATCAAATGGTTCAAAAAATTAAAGATTTCCTGCATTTTTTACTTTTGCCATATACCGAAGGTCGCTCAGCTCCTTTCTAAAAAAAAACTATCACTCGCTTCCCATGATTTTTAGTGGTGATTTTAAAGTTAACTTCAGTTTGCTAGAAGCCGAGCCACTCATAGCTTTTTTGAATGATGAACTCAAGCTCGAAATGAACACAAATCGATATGTTTCGACAACTAACAGTGGTGCCGTTTTTGACGCTATTTTTCAACGGTTTTTAAATACTTTGAAAATACAAGTTTATGTGTTATATTTTATTATCATAAATTATCGTTACTGCCCTTCCCCACATTGAACAAGAATAATTATTTTTTATAAAAAAATTGCATTACTCCTTGTGTTAATTAAATAAAATTTTCATTAAAGATATAATTATTCCATTGAAAATTATTTCCAATCATACTCGATTTATTTTTTCAGGATTTAAGTTGCTATTGCGAATTTTTACCACGATAACACATGTCAGATGTTACACATCGTATGCGACTACTGTAAGGTTCGCGTTTCTTTCTTTTTTTTTTTTTTTTTTTTTTTTGTACATCATCCGATAGGATCAGCTTCGATCACTTCTTTTTTTAAAAAAAAAATATTCCAATTATTTGAATTTATTTATATAAGATTTACGATGTTAATTAAATATCTGTTTCAATGTGAGCGCTTAATTATTAATAACATAAAAACACAAATTATAAAAAAAGGACTGTGAAATCTTCTTACTACAAATTACTATTATGGACATCAGTATGTGTGTTATGATGTATTAAAGTGTATAATTCAGTGTATGTGTGTTATTATGAACATCATTATTAAAGTGTGTATAATTCAGTTATTTCATGGAATAAATAGGTATTTCATGAAATAATTAGTAGCTTAGTTACTTTTCGGGATTAAAATCCTAATTAAATTCAAACTGGACCAATTGGGCCTTCACACACTTAGCCCAGTATTTCTTTCTCTAAAACACTTCTGGAAGGCTTTTTTTTGGAATAGTGTTTAACTCCACGCTCGCGTTCTATCTTATTTCATCTCTATTTTGAAAATGGGATCCTATCAATGGTATTTAATTTTAAGGAATAGCCAGAAGTCGTAAGAAGCCATGTTAAGCGTTGATAGTGTCCAGTAGATCCTGTGCAAGTGTAAGATGAAGTGTTTCCTGTTCCGCCGACAGAAGCGTGGGAACAAATTTCGCAGTCGCTGTGCACATGATCACACAAAACAGCCTGGTGAGTACCTGCACTGATCTGAACAAGTTCAGCAGTTTCTCATACGGTCAAACTACTTAATGTCATCAGATTTTCCCCGTTTTCACCAACAAGTGCATTTCGAGAGGTTTATTGTCTCCCAGAATGCTGATCATTCTCTACCGACATGTGCACGCGGCCACATTTCAATCAGCTAAACCCCTCCTTAATTTTTGTGACCCCCACAGCATCGTCTCCAAGCACTTGCTGAATCTTACGAATTGTTTCACTTAGAAAATCACCAACCTTTTGACTAAAAAAATTGATGCAGTACCTCTGCGCAAGTCGTTCAGTCAATGTTTAGAGAAATGAAAATCCGAGGAACACGTATACAGCACATTACTCGATTGCCTGCCTGTAGAAAACGATTGGTACTCTGGAATTATAGGAGGGAAATTCTAGCATGTGCATTAAGCTATCGCCTCCCACTAAGCACAGTGGCACTGTTTTACAATCTCTACTATGCGCGGAAAAACTTAAAGTTGGATATTTTATTAACAGACCATGCATTCAACCCGTTTTGCCTACTTAGGAGCATTTCCATCCTCATGGCGATATATTTGAAAATTAGAGCTTTTTTTTTCAATTCGGCATATATACGATTTTAGAATTTAGGACTAATCAGACTAAGAACCCCTGGTCTAGACAAAGGAGTGCATCCGGTGGTTTTCTCACACAATACTCAGTCCACATTAGCTGCTGGTTGGCATCGCTTATTACAGTACTCAATAGTATCTTGTAACATTAATTCTCCCAAACTTATATTAGTAAAGGATATTTTTTGAATGTGAAAACTAATATGAAAAAAGTAGAAACAATTTTAAAATTTTCTTAAGGAATTTATAAAAAATTTCTCATCTTTTTGTATTGTGTACTTATTTATTTTCGTAAGGGACATGTAAGAGATCATTTGTTTTCAAATCCATGTATCGCATCGTTTCTCAAACTGTAAGGCACTCCTCCTAGGGAGGAGGGATAATTCTACAAGGGTGAGAGTGATTTTGGGGTTTATTGGCGCAAGAGCCGATTTCGGCTATACTGCTCCAAACATTTGTTTTAATATCTGTGATCTAGACAGGAAGAGAAAGAAAGAATGAATTGAATGACAAGAAAGAGGGTCGAAAATAGAGAAGGATCACTAGGGTACCCCGGGTTCGTGAATCCCGTGTTTACCAAAGACAGTAAACCCTGTGGGAAAAGGAAAAAATCACTAGGGCACCTCCGGACTGTGACACCCGTACTCACCTAAAGAAGGTGAGACCCTGAGGGGTAATTCTACAAGGGGGCGTGAGCATGTTGAAGAGACAAAACTGAAATATTATTTTAAAAAATTATTAATTTACTGAAAGTAAACAAACAAAATACATTCTAACATAAGAAAAAAATTAACATTTACACTATTTCAATACAGTGGAACGTCGTTTATCCGAATCAATTGGGACCGGACACCGTTCGGATACGCGATTGTTCTGATAACCGAAAACCGAATGCGATCCGTGCAGTATATGAAACCGGACACTATGCGAACATTGAAAGTCATCACATGAGGGAAACGTGCTTGAAGAAAAAGCAAAAAATAGGTGCAAAATATCGCAATTTTACCTTTATTGTGGAAAATAATAACTTTTTTTTTCGCTGTACCATTGTATACCTTCGTTTTTTCGCTGCAAGGTCTCTGATTCTCTTGAGCAGCAGTAATTGATTAGGATAACAGCCTGATTGTTGTTTGTACCACTCCATAGCAGTCTCTAACGCAGCAAACGCATCAGAATTTGATAGAACCTTGCTACTTTCGTTGTTTTTGTTGTTGTCCTCGTCTTCATCCGTTTCATCGTCGACAGGATCGGATTCTCCCTACACGGAAGTCACAATCTCGTCATCATTTAGCATTTGAAATCTAATCTTCTGCATCGCAGGTCATCTTGGTTTCTACACGAACAAAACTCAACAAAAGAGCACGTATACACCCCCTCACTTGGAAACAAACTGATCTAATATTCCACGCAGATGTTTATAAAACCACACAGCTGAAATTCGCCAAATATCCCTCATCTTAGATTTTCCCGCCACTTTTGGCCTCATGCGAAACAACTGTTGAGCACTGCACTGTTTGAAAACATATCCGGACTTTGATTCAAATATTTGACGCTCCGGATAATAAACGTTCGAATATACGACGTTCTACTGTACTATTATAAATGTATCTGTACTGCACAATGTATTTTATAATTAATTTAGAAATACCAAGTTAAGAAAAAGTTTAATAATTTACAGTATCACCATGGGCTCTTGTCATATGTAAAATTTTACACAAAAATTAACACTTATCTTTGTAATTTTTTCGCCCCCCCCCCCCAATGCCTCAGTTTTTCACGTAGAAGTGCGTATGAGATGTATTAGGGGGCGGGGAGGAAATGAATAAATAAGAAATCCTCTGATACGAGTAAATCCTTCGCAAACACTGACAAGATCCTTTTATTGCATACCAAAGTCTTCGGAATAATTTGATGAATAACAGTGTACAGAAAAGTTCATACTGAGGAAAGACGTATATATACGCCCGTGGAAATAAGCGCTTTGGGTGAGCAAGACATTTATATATTCTGGTGGGACTAAACAGGTTAAAGTCGTATTGTAGCTTTAGAGTCAAAGTATAGTATTATTGAACTCAATTCAATGTTATTGTAAATAGGGGGGTGATGCAAAATTATGATTTAATATTGGGTCACAAATATTGAAAGTTTGAGAACCGATGATGTATCGGTTTTACAATAATTTTATAAAAAAATTATTTTTTGTTCAAAAAATCCGTTTACTTTAAGGGGAAAAGAAAAGAGTTTTAAAGTGTAATTTTATCTATATTTTGAATTTTATATATTCCATAAACAAAATCACATAGTATTTAAACGAAAAACAACCAATCAGTAAACAAAAGCAAAGGAAGCAAACAATAAAATGGGGGGGGGGGAGAAAAATATATAGGACAAAAAAATATCTGACAAATTTCAAAAAAAAAAATTTATTAAAAGTTTTGTTTTCGCTATCTTTTTCGACTTCTAAATATTTGTACACAAAATAGCAAAATCAATGCATATCGGGGATGGAAGAAAAAAAATTTTGAAAAAAATTCATCCTTTCGAATAACCATTACGTGGCGCCATCTCTCGAATAAAGAGAATCAGAAAAACTCTTTAATATTCTAAAAATTGTTTCAAAAGAAAGCATGTCCATACTTATTGTTATTGCAAGTTTTTACGTAAAATATTTTATAATTGAATAAAACACGAGACGCGCAATTCTAAAAATAACGAGGATATTCTTTTTAACATACAAGGTTTTAATTTAAATTATTTTTAACAAATTCTACAAGGGTTCCATACAAAAACAACTAGGTGAAATTGTCGAATCGGCCACTGGTCCGCCAAATTTTGAAAAATCGCCAATTTGGCGTGTTTTTGCGTATTGTGTTTTGAGTAGCAACCCTACCACAACACGCAACGCCGGAGCGCGAAATTCAAGATGGCGGAAGAGAAATCATTAAAAAATAGCATTTTAAAGTTTTGAAACTGAAAATTATTGCAAAAATTATGTGATTTAAAAATGGAAATAATTTAACTTACCTTAAAAAAAGGTGTTTTTTGCTGACATTTACGATGATGATGTGCCCGGCTGAACATGGTCATCGTCCGGAATAATTTCCTGCTCCGGCGTTCTGTCCTGTAGCAAAGGGGGGAAAACGCTAGCGACGTCCGCTAATAACCGTTTGAATACTTCGTTCGCAACCGGAGTGGAAATTTCTTCTTCTCCACATAAATTCATGCAGATAAGAATCAAACATTTCCTCGGTTCGATTTGTCGTATTTCCGAGGAAACGTTTGATTCCGCTCCACGAGCCCTCAATGCTATTAGTATGCGCACCTGTTACCGGACACACAAACGTCAGACTGTGGTTAACCTTCAAATGCTGAAAACCTTCATCTTGGACATCGTGATAATCTGTAAAAATTAATGTAGAGAAAAATAATTAAAATTACCTGAATAAACGATTCCACACGAAGGAACGAAGGCCAAAAATTCAGCGATAGCAACGAAACGTCCGGAGCAAGTGTGAAAGCGCGGTTGGAAAAACAAAAAGGCCGCTAAAAAAAATGTACTGCCATGCGCGAAATGATCCGGTTAAAGTTAATTACTTTCCGAGTAAAATGTTCAAAAACAGAAATTTGCTACGCATGCGCGAAATTGCGGCGAAAACTGTTAAAATTAAATGTACTGCGCATGCGCGAAATTCTGTTGATCCGACTTCTCTCTCAAAAGATCCCTCAAGGGTTACCACATTTGGCGCAGTTATCGATTTGGCGAGAAAACCCTTGGCGGATAAGTGGCCGATTCGACAATCCAACCAACAACTATTATATTATCAAAAAATATATAATGAATGGATTAAGAATCATTTGAAAAATATTCATTATTTTTTCAAGACAAAAAAAAAGATTGAACATATTTTTTTCGCTATCTTTTTTGCCTTTCAAAAATGTGTACATAAATTAGCAATCAATGCATATTGGTGGGTAAAAGAAATTTTTTCAAAAGAGTATTACGTGGCGCCATCTCGTAAAAAATCAAGAAAACTTCGAAATTCTAAAAATTGTTCATAACATTGCGTGTCGTTACTTATTGTTTGTAAATATGAGAAAAATCACTATTTATATCCTAAAATGTTTAAAATGGAATAAAACACGAAAAATTTCATTAAAAAATTACGTGGTACGTTTTTTCACATATTGTAAGATTTTAATTCCAATTGCTTATAACAAATTCTACAACGGTTCATACAAAAACAACTATTTCAACATCAATAAATATAAAACGAATGAATGGAGAATGATTTTAAAATATACTGAGACTATATACTGCATTAAGGTATGGTAAACTTTGCAAAATGATTTTGAATATGCTGTCATATCAATTTAGTATATTTTCTTAATAAAATAGTATATTTTTCAAAAATTTCTAGAAAAATTTCAAAGTTTCCATATTTTTCTCGTTAGTAAATTTCTTCCCAATTTCTTAAATTGTCATCTAGTTAAAAAAGAGGTCATTCTGTAAGTTCTTTTTTGTCGACTTCTTGTAATGCCACAACAGTCTCTCTTTTCTTCTCAGGATGTCCTTTCCTAGAAATAATTCAATGAAACATATGAAAATGTAATTTTTAAATTTTTACAATAATCGAAGACAAAATAGTAATGTAAATAAAATTTGCAGCATATTCACAATCAAAGCTCGCATAATTAGAACCTGTTTAAGGTTTTTTCATGTACAATATTATTTATTAATTTTACAGTATTATTTATTATTTTTACAGTATAACTTTATATATTTAAAAAATTAGTGATAAAATTTTAAATGTTGTTCGACTTGTGATTACACTTTCATAGATCAAATACTTATGATGAATTGTTATAATGTATTTTTTAACATGATTCGAAACTTAATACACCGGTTGTCCGAACCGAATAAAAACCCATTTAAATTTTAATTACAACTAAACAAAGATATTCACTTATGGTTTTTTTTTTATGTTCCATGAAGAAAGTATCAATTTTTTTTACAGTTTTATTGTACGATTTCAATGTGTGCAACACATGGAGTCTTCACTAATAGCGTCATCTCAGTTTCTGCTAGGGTGGCCAGAATTGTTTTTGACACACAAGATACGCTACCCATTGTTGTAAAACTTTCATGCCGTCTATAAATTGTGGATCTTGAAGGTGAATTTCGTTCATAGGCAGCTCAAAATTTATATTGTGCATGTGCTGCAGATTTAAATTTGATAAACCACACTACAATTTGCGTTTGTTCTCAAGGTGAAGCCATTTTGAAATGTGCATATCACAAAACGTTAACGTTGTACCATCCAGTTTGCATTTCATTAACAGAAACTTTAATAATTTCTTTATGGAACATAAGAAACCTTAAGCGAAAATTCTTCGTTTGTTTATTTTTAATTCGTTTTTGAAAGTTCAGCCATATTTTTCGAACACCCTACGTCATTAAATAACAAATTGATTAATATTTTAAACTTTTTGATACATGTATTACAGTTTCTTCGTTCAGAAAATAATTACTGTTTTACGGAACAAAGGTAAAAACTCTAAATCTTGAAGGATAATTCTATGTTTACATTCATGGATTTGTTTTGTCTGCTTTTTTTTAAGCATTTTTTTAAAAAATTTGAAACTCTTGTACATATTTCACTTAATTTTTTAAAACTTTCCTTCGTTAAAAAACAGTCCAGAATTAGCGAAAGATGAGTTCTCAGATACAGTCAGCACAAACCATTGAGAGCAATGTTTATCTAACGCTCCATAAGAAATATAAAAATACTTCTCACATACAAATTACTCAGATGTATTACCTGGAAATTTCAGCCATGTCTTTGAATGTATCTGGAACACTGCAGTTGTTCGTCTCTGGCAAAAACAAAACAAGAAAACCGCCAATAGCCGCTAGAATTCCAAAAAAGATCTGTGGAACAACGGGATGAGTTGCTTTCCCCTAATAATTGAAATTTTCCTATTAGTTTTAATTTAATAGACACATTTTTAAATAAAAGTATTCTTAATATAAAATTTATTATTATATCGTATTTTAAAAAGAATTAATACAATGTTCTAAAATGATTATCTCGTTATGTAAATATTTTTTCCTCTTTCGGAAAACTTAAGACTAAATTTTGGGAAAAAAGATCATATATCTTTATATAAACGTCATTGTAAACTTTATCAAGATCTGAAAAACATGATCAGACCAAAATAAATATAAAAATATTTTTAAAAGTAATTTCACAATTTCTTTAAAATTTTTTTATTTTTTACACTTTTAGATATATTCCAAAATATACAATAATTTAAATAAGAGGTCAGCAACCTATGGCACGCGATACAATTGTCAGCGATACTCTGCACAGTTCTACAAATTTGTCAATTTTTCAATGAATAGAAACTGCAATTTTAAAATCGAACTTATTCGACCAACAACTTCAGAATTATTGAAAGCAACGCTTACAGAATTGAGGGGGGAAAAATCTGAAAAAATAATTTCACTGATAATTTTTTTAACTATTTTAAATTGTTGGATGCCGTTTCCTGAGAGAGATAAAGTTTTAAAAGAAAATTTCATGCACTCTGCATTTTGCTTTTGTTTCTACATATGTATGTGAATAAATGTTTTGTTGTATGAAAATTATTTTGAGTTCATAGAAAAAGTCGTTTAACAACTGAATGTTCAAAATCGTGCGAAATCGAAAGTATACCCGTGATATTGCGATAGTACGCTGAGCTTTGCATGGGCAAGATTCGTATTAAAATATTTCTTTTAAAAAAATATTCAATAAAAAATACTTATGTTTTATGTTGTTTTCTTTTTTATTTTAATACACTCGTTTAAATGTTACATAATACATAATATATGTACAATTTGAATTTATATAGCTATATTTCATGTTCTTTATTTAAATGTTAAGGAATAGGTTTAAATCATGTAAAATTAATAGAAAATCGATAAATGAATCTATATTATTGACTTCTACTGCCTAACTCCCCAAATATCGTCGTGGGAATCGAATTGTTTCAAATATTCCCTATAGTAAAGTATTCTGAATCATATCGGTTGGTTTGGTACGCCGATACTAAAAGGTTGCTGACCCTGATCTAGATCCTGTGAATTGATTTGTTTATTGGCGTCACACTCCGAATTAATACAAGGACTTCATAATTTTAGATCTAGTAGAAATTTTTTTCTAAGAAAAGCAAAAATTCTGTTGCGTTAAAATACGCTCGCTGCTAAACCATAAAAAATAGATGTTTACTCTTTTATTCCATTAACTCTCCTCATTCCAGAATGGGTCTCCAATGAACTATCTCTCTACCCACAGGAAGTGGGAGGTCACTGACCAAAAGACAGAATAGATGTGTTTTACGAACACATAATGAAAAATTATGAGTAGTTGATTCTACTCTAACAAACTCACAGATAAACCCAAAACACGCCTCCGAGTACACTTGACCTCCCAATGGGAGTAGAGTTGCCCGGCCAATAGGAAAGCTTGCTCTCCTACCTCTGAAGATTTTACCTTCCTCCGAGCCATTCTGAACTGTCTTTCCCCCCAATTTCCAGACATCTCATCGACCCTCAGACACCTCCCCCCCCCCCGACAAAAAGATTTTTATCTCATCCTACATATGGAAATATTTTCATTTAAAGTTTTAACAAAAAGAGCAAACTATGAGACTAAAGTTTACCACCCAACTCGAAAAGAAAGGAGATTATGATCTCGACAGAGATCGAGCGCTCCAGCAAATGTTCAACACCTGACCAAAAGGGCTCATAAGAGATGAGAACGATTTGAAAGGGAAAAAACGAGTTGTGACGAGGGGTTAACGAGGTCGGTCGGTTCTAGGAATTATTTTTAGAAAAATTTATTTACACCAAACGAATATTCTTATTAATATTGGACAAATTTTCCTTCAGTTTTCATTCCTTAAACTTTTTATAGATGACAGGGGCGAAAGGGTGAGTTCTTCGTAAAGCGCTATTATTATTGTCCGTTTTCCTTCTTTCTTACCCCTCTGGTTTGAATCAGACCCAGTGGCGCACATAAGGGGGGGGGGTCCTAGAAGTCCGTCCCCCCCCCCAAGCAATTTTTTTTTATTGATGATAATTCTATACATACATATATACATATATATAGATTAAAAAATATATACAAAATAATTAAAATCCTAAGATAATTATAGTCATGATAGAATAAAGTCTTAGCCACAGAGTACTAGAGCAAACTCCTGGCCTTAGGAACCAGGATTGCAGGTTTAAACAATGTTCTTCGGCCAGCCAGCCTTCACCTGAATTTCCAATACTCTGGGCTATAGGGAAAGTAAGAAATGTCTAGAGAAGAGAGAGTTTAACTAATATTATAAATAAAACTATAATCTATTAATGTAAAAAGATATACCCTATAAAAATTACTAGAATATTTTAAAATCAAAGCTTAAACAATTAGATAATGACTTACCACGTGTTTACAGCAAAAGCTATTTTCCCGGGCCATAGAAAGGTCATTAACAGTAACGCATAAAATTATTAAGTTTTGATAAAATAACATTAAGACTATATATATACACACATTTCAAAACTCTAAATGTTGTTTTAAAATTTGTAGAAAATAAAAGTACCACCCAGACGTATACAATTAATTTTAAATAAAATATAATATTGTTAATTTAGTTAGCTTGAGGCGCCATCTATCGATTAATTGTAAAACTAATAACATATTTCTTACATTTAACTATTAGGTGTATAGCACTTTATAAATTTAGCAGGGTATCCATGTTCCATTCAATGTTTAATAAAGTTATTAAAATTTAAATATATATTAAATTTATCACTTACTAATACGTTATTACGATAAATATAAATGAAAATAATATTTCTATATATATAGATAAACTCGAATTCCAGTAAGGCACTTTAAGAATGTTAAAATTAAAATCATCTCTTTTTTCATAAATATTGCTATGTAATTTATAGTCCTTAATATACAATGATACATCCAAGTAATTAGTTTTAACTGGATTACTAATAATTTTAATTAGTATTTAATTACGTTATATATATATATTATATATATATAATTTCATATAGATATATCTATATAATTAATATATATATAACGTAAAATTAATTAAGTACTTGTATTTAGCAATTTATTTCATTAATTAATGCTAATTATTAATTCAATAATTTATTTTTTACTGTTTTTTGTAAACAAAATCGACAAAATTAGAAGAATTAATTGGTGTTGTCTTCAGGTATGATACGAGTTGAGGGATTTTCAACCTCCCCCCTTTGAAAAAATTTTGTGTACGCTACTGATCAGACCAGATCCATGAATTTGTTCATCCTGAAAAAATCTAAAACCCAAAATAGGCTTCTTCAAAAGGTCCTCTCACTTGGTGCAAATTGGAAAAGTCTTGGCACCATGGAAGAATCTGAGATTATAAACACCCCGTAGACAGTCGAGCAAAAGTAGTTTGATCGCCTTTGTCACCTTTGAAACTGATTGACGCTCCAAGGCACTGACTGCCAAGTACTGACCAAGGCAAGATACCACGGATGTGTCGGTGGTGGTTGTTTCAAGATGTTAATGGAGGCTTTACATTTCGAGTATAGTTCAAGGTATATCTCAGGTTCCTCATTGAACTCAGTCATTGAAGTACCACTCTTTCCAAGGTCATCTACAATGTTATATTTCAGATACACATGGGATGGAATGCACTGCAGGTGAATCACAGCAGAACCAGACCAAAGATTATCAAAAATATTTATTCCTTTGTGGTCTCCAGTTAGTCTCTAATTGTTTAAATATTGAATAGCACTTCGACTGTCTGAAAGAATTCAGATTTCGCCAGTATGTCCTTTGTTGTTAGTGACTTGTGGAAGAACGGGGACTTCAAAATAAACCTAATCAGAAAATGAAAAAAATAACTATGTCAAATACGACTTACCAGTTCTCTGACAAAAGGAGCAATAATAGATCCAACTCTGGCGCTTACAGAGGCTGACCCTAATCCAACATTTCTCACTATAGTTGGGAAGATCTCAGCAGTAAATACGTAAATAATTCCAAAAGCGCACGAGATGCAGAATTTCCCGAATAAGGATAAACTCACGCCTAGCCACCAAGGATCTAGAAAAGGAACGGATCTTGAATGTTAATGAACATACATGTTTTAAAATTCAAAAATGTAAAAAAGGAAAGGAATTTTTTTAAAAATTTGATACACAAGCTATAATTTTTTTAAAATTTTTACAAATTTCATGCCTTTTGAAAATATAAATCCGTATATCAGTTAAATAAAAATGAAAGATTCAAAAGTAAAAATTAAAATTGCGCTTATTAATTTGTCATTAGCTGACTATGTTGAGAACCATGATTTTGAAAAAGCGTTCTTTTCCACTTATATTTAGTACCAAGTGAATTAGAATATATATATATATAT
>BMAO01028939.1:0-46191 GCA_019973975.1 Trichonephila clavata | reverse complement strand
CGTATCTCTAACCTATGAGAGAATCACCTTACTAGGTTTCAGACTGTACGTCTAATAACCAAAATCGAATTTATATAACGCCCTTAAACCCCCGCCCCGCAACAGCCGTGGGGTCAATTTTCCCAAACCCATCTTGTGGTGATATTTACTCCATGAAAGAAACTTACGTACCAATTTTCAAGCAGGTGGTCAGGTAGTTAAAAACGAAAATATTTATCTATTCCTTCTTAATCCTCCGCAACACCATAGAGGTGTTTTCCACAAACCCGTTTTGTAACTGATCGTTATTCTAGGAAAGAATCTATTATATCAAATTAAAAACTGTGCGTCAAATAGTTTAAAAGTGGAAATAATTATCTATAACGCTTCTCTTAAGCCCCTGGAACGCCACTTGGGGTCGATTTTACCAAACTAATTTTGTAAGCGGATCTCTACTGTATGAAAGGAATCTGCTTACCCAATTTCAAAATTGTACATTGAGTAGTTTAAACATGGAAAATTATTTTAATGCCCATAACCCCGCAACGCCCCTTACGTTTTGAATTTTGGAAAATTGCGTTCTTAGCTGATGTCTACTCTATGAAGACATCTTTACCAATTTCAAGTCTGTAGGTTGAATGTAATAATGCACGCTGACTGTGCAGTGGAAAAGTATTCATCTTGCAATGCCTAAGGTTATTAAATCTACTATTTTTATTGTTGTGAGCACTTTTAAAGATGTTACTTTCCATAAAATGTTCTATTCATTTTATACTCTGATTAATCTTACATCTTTAAATATTTTTGCTGTATCTCTGAAAGTTTGTTCTCTTAGAGTCAATAATGCAAAAACATTTGTTCATACTGGTACAAAACAGTTGCAAGGATCTTGGGTTTACTGTTTGTATCCTTATCTACTAACCTGAAAATGTTGGTGGTAATTATCAGTCTATGGTTATGCTTGGGTTACAAAATTTTTCAGATGCAGCAAGGTTTGAAGAGTAATCAAGCATTTTGATAATCATAGTACAGCAAGATAAATCTTGAAGGCATAAAATGAAATAGAACATTTATGGAAAGTAAATATTTTTAAGTGGATTTACAACAATAAAAATAGTAGCTTTATGCTTAAGATGGGTAGTTGTTCCATTACACCAATCAACATGCATTATTACAAACAAAGGAAAGCGAAATAATTTGAACAAAATTATACGCAGTTACACAAATTCAATATGATGGATAAGCAGCAGTTACAATCCATCTGATTCATATCATAGCACAGTTTCGGCATAAAGTTAAACTTGAGACAATGACATCGCCTGAATATTAGTAGTGAGTACACTTTAATAATTTTATATTACCCCATTCCATCAGCATAGAATGATTATTTAGTCTGAAAAGTTGTATAAAAACATCCTTTTAAAACAAAAAGATATAATACGTTGGAAACAAATGCGAAAATAATACTACTGTTATCAAATTAGTGTTGTTGCCAATCGAAAATAAAATTTAGAAAACATTTTAGACGTATTTTCAGAAAAACAAACAATTCCTCCACAAAGTTAAAATGAATAATCTCTAGCTAAAATAAATATATTTACAGTTAAATGTGCTAAAATCCTAAAACTTCTCAAAATATTAATTTTCATAAGTTAAGACTTGACATGGCTGATGATCATATCTCCATTTAACTGAAAAATCCATTAAATTTAGTTACAAAAAGATCTAGTAAATTTGAAATAACTTTCGAGGTTTAATAACATAACATTATGAAATACCATACCAAGTTTCATACTCCTGGGTTGTAATTTGGTGGAATAGGTGAAACACACACACACCTGACTCTTTCTTTTATATAATAGTGTGGCGATCCTGCTTGTAAACACGCGAGCTGAAAGTATAACTGTGGCGATCCTGCTTTATCAAGCACGCGAGCTGTGAAGTATAAAAATCATTGTTCCACAATTTGTGTATATCGTTTTGTGTAGAATATAAAGATAGTTTTAACGATGATGGTTCTTAATGTGTGGATGTGACTTAACACCATAACTTTTATCTTAACTATCTTTTAGCAACCTTTCTTAATAAAACATCCCACAATTGAGTGACCCTGGCTGAACCCTAAGGAAAAAGGCAACCTTACGGATTTCCACTTTGAGTAAGAAGTTAACAGACTAGAACAATTTCTATCAGACTTATGTTATATAACTTGTAATTGGCCAATTTTATATACTTGCTGGTACAAATATTTTATTGTATTTTCATATTTCAAATTAAATTTGTACGATTATAATATATACACCGTGATAATGTGGTGCTTGGCCAAAACATGCAAGGGAGAAAATCTGAATTCCATAACAATGACTAGCAGTTTCCCGATGTTGGCGTCAAGCTACCACCTTTACGGAAAGCTAATCCTGCATTATGGTTTGTTCAACGAGGCTGTTGCCTTGGCTGGAATTACAACTGATATTTAAATTTAATCATGTTATTTCTGCAATTGATTCTGATATTTTGGTGTTATGCGATATAATAACAAAACCTCCTGATGCTGATAAATATTCAGTAAAAACCATTTAATTGGTTACATTCTGAAGGTAAACTTCAAAATACGTACTGCTACAAGGTCTCCGAACGGCGACAACGACCATCTCAGTTATTAGCACGTGTAAACATTGGCTGGTGATACCGTTGGCGAGTCACTCTTAAGATCTCTTTGGCTAGGAAGACTACCAAAACAACACAAACCATCTAACTGCTGAAAGATTTAGCTGGTTTAGCATCAGTTGCGGAATAAAATAAATGATTTGGCTAACTGTTAAACATTAATTCCGTTACCTCAAACTTCCGGATTATCAGGTAACTCAACGAAAACAAGTCTTAATTGACGACTTTAGTTGGCGAGCTTACTACAACAATGCGCCAATCACGATCTCAAAGCAGAAATAGAAATCGACCGCTAAAACAGACGTAGTTGCTCTCGTGACCGCTTTCAAAATATAAAGAACCTGCAAATGGCATTTGTTTTATCATGCAATTTTGGCACAAAGCAAAAATGTGTTGCGCTCTTCAGAATCGGAAAACTAAATCGGCGATCGTCCACGGGCCTTGGTCACGATCGCCAAATTAATAGAATATGTTGGCCGATAAAGTTAGTAAATTGAAATTTTAGTGGATCTGACGCGGATATCGGTTTACCAAAACGTATGTCAGCTGATTCTCAAATGCGTTACTTCTCTTAGCTGCCAATGGTACAAAATAATACTTTTGGAAAAACGCCTAACGCTAGACTTAAATTTACGGCGAAATTTTACTTGGTCCTTCATAATTGCAAATGTGAACCAACCAATTATAGGTCTTGATTTTTAAAACATAATCTTTGGTTGATGTTAAAAGTGGTTGTTTGATTGATGGCATAACTAAATTAACCACTCAAGGAAATATACAAACAGAGATTAAATTAACTACCGTATATCCATTTTGTGGTGATTCAGAATTCTATAACGCATTTTGTCGCAATTCAAGACTCACCAATCCATCTCAACCAACAAAATAAAGTACCGATAAAATACATCACTTTATTGAAACGACTGGTCAACCAGTATTTTCAAAACCTCGTCGCTTATCTCAGAGTTGCTAAAAATAGCGTCAGAATATAGTTTTAAGCAATGTCAAGGTATTATCCGACCATCTAGCAGCCATGGGCAAGTCCTCTACATGGTGAAAAAGTCTAATGGAGAATGGAGACCATGTGGCGACTACCGCCGTTTGAATTCAATTACCGTTCCTGACGAATACCCAGTACCTCATATTATTCAAGACTGCACTCATCATTTTCAATAGTATTTTCACCTAGTTGGAGATTAGAGCTTATCATCAAATTCCTGTTAATCCCCAGGACATTCCAAACAGCAATCACAACCCGTTTGGTCTTTTTGAATATGTATATATGCCCTTCGGTTTAAGAAACGCCGGACAAACCTTTCAACATTACATACATCAGTTTTGTCAAATTTAGATTTCTAAATTCCTTATTTTGACGACATACTGATTGCATCAAATAACGTGAACAGCACAAACAACATTTGAAACGAATTATTTGAAGATTGTCTCAACACGGGTTAAAACTAAATCCTTCAAAATGCGTCCTTGGAAAGAAATCGGTAAGTTTCTGGGTTGTCTAATACATCTGAAGGTAGAAACCTTTACCGAAAAGTTCAAGCAATTTCTGACTTTCCCAATACCAAAATATTTCTGAACTAAAGCGTTTCTTAGCAATACTTAATTTTACCGTCGTTTTACCTAATGCCGCTCATTTCACTTAAACCTACAAACTTTTAAAAGCCAAAATAATGGCGCAACCTTCTTCTTTGGGCAACCTCCTGCAAAGCTTTCATCCGCTAATGTACAGCGGCCCCGCTACTGAAATTTCCTCACCTAATAACTTGGTACTATCACATGGTGATACTTCGAATTCGCCACCGAATGCTCCTCACTGCCCATCTAACAATGCTGCCTGCATTTGGCTTCCAGCCTCAGAAACGCGCCATACAGCCACAGCATAGCCAAAACTTTTGGCAGCCTGCCGCCATCCGCTTTTCAGCTTACCTTGAAGAACCATTTTATAGCAGCCCCTGGCTCATCAACCTACACTTTTACTTTACCATCTAGCTACTGCTACCGAACTTCAAAATACTGGAATTCCATTGCTATTCCGCTTTTGTCAAGCATATCAAACTCAAAACATTGCAGCACCTGCTCTCACGTAGCAAGTACACTGCAAAAACCGGCTTTTCTGCCATAGCGGCTTCGCGTCTATTAAAACTTTAAACATTTGAAAAATGAAACGCCATTTTAAACACCTACTCCTTGGCTTGATCATGAAAACACTGTGACATCAGCAAAAACCGTGAACTTACCTTCGAAATTTTCAAAAATTTTCTGCTTACAACCTTCACGCTTCCGAAATTGCCTTACTTACTAACATTTGTTCAAGAAATTGCTGGCCATCCATGCAAAGACGCTCTATTTACCCATTCATATACCTACACCAAAAATCATGCTTTAAAATTTTACCGTCACCAATACCAACTACCCTCACTTAAAATTCAATCGCCTTCCTTTAAATCTGTAGAACCTCTACCACGCCTTCAAGCTTATTGCAAACCACCTACCACCTGCCTGTCATTTACAGCCAGCTGAAACATTCCCGGCTAAGCAGCTACCCACTTTAAGCTTCTTTACGCATTACGTATTACTGTGATCTCACGCTGAGAATTTTACCTTCATCATCGCTTGTCCAAGAGCAGCAATTGCTTATTTACTGCGCACAGAAAACTCTTAAGTATCCATCAAAACAGCCCCACTACCCTAAAAACAGCTGACAATGTTTATTTCACCATTTTGAAATAAACACTCAAAATATCATACACCCACGAAATGGCCAAAATATTCCATTGGTTTTGCCGAACTTTCAAACACCTTAAAAATCTACATGCATCAGCAGGCTTTAATTTATGGTTCACTTTCTAGGAACTACCAGCAGAAATTTTCAGCTCACCTCATCACCACCCAGCAAATTTCACCGCACATGCAATTCCACTTTGCCGCTTGTACAATTGCTACTCCATAAATGCCTTATGCCTACAAATTTACCTCCCACCACGCCTGCTGGCAAATGCAGACGGCAAATTTCACTTTGCTCTCATTTTCTGCTCTATGCCTGTGAGAAACCTTAAGCATCCTGCTTTTATGTCCAGCACGCAGCTGTAGCAATACTGCTTTAGCATCTACTTTATCAACGCAGCTTTGCTTAGTATAAAAATAAACATTTCACGAAATTTGTGCCATATGTTTTGGCATGAAACCGCAAAAATGGGTTTTGCGTAATGGTGCCTTGTAGGTATGGAAGGAAGAGCGAAGAACGGTAAAGGTTTGAGGAGAAAAGGTGGTGGGGTTGAATCTTTCATTTTAGAAAAATTTAAATTTCAGAAAATAAATTATCTGAAGAAAAATTGTCTATCAACAGGAGGGATTGAAAGTTTAAATCGTACTATAAATCTCATCAAACAATAGTCATTTAGGTGACAGATACCATCCTACAATTTTTATTTAAATTTTTAAATTAGGTTTAATTTTATTTTGAAGGTCATTATTAAATAATAATTCCATATGAAAATTTGAATTTTATTGTAAGTGTTGTAAACTTATTTTAAATATCTTTTTATTTTGAAATTTCTAAGGCTGTTTCATTTGTGTACTTTTTCAGTACCTCATGTATACTAAAGAACAACATACAAATTTTCTTATACTAATTATTAATTTATATTAATCTTTTTCATTGTGAAACATACAAAATTCTGACAAAAGCATTAATTTTCATTTGTATTTTTAATTACTTAACATATTGGAGTTATTTCCATTTTACAATTTAATAAACAGCCATTTATAAATATTTCACCTCTAATTCAATTATCAAAAACGCCCTAGGGTTTCGAATAATGAATATATGATCAAATTTTAGATTTAGAAATATAATTTGATTTTCATTTATAAATAACATCATATTATATCATAAGATAGTCTGAAACTTAGATAAATATGATTAAGCTTATAAAACTATTTACCATAGGAGTGCAAAAATAGATCAAATTAACAGTATACTAGATATGAATATAGAAAACACAAATAAGATCAATACTTCATAAAACGTTTCCTTAATATTTATAAACACACACACACCTCAAATTAATTCCATGTTCAGTTTACAACTTTAATAACACGCCAACGTAACAGAAAATGCTTGTCTTTATTCTTTATTTCCTGCTAAAAACATTAGCGTATTAAACGTGTACACAGTAAAACTAATTCAGCAAACATCCAAAATATAAAATTTTAATTATTACAAATAACAATTTGTTGGTAAATATATCCCCACCGTAGAATTGCATCTTTTGCATTTGTTTAAATAAACGGCATAAAAATTTAATATAATTGTATTTGAAATCATGCATAAGGATATATATATATATATATATATATATCATTGAAATATAACAAGTATGTAAAATTAATTAACTTCCTACTATGAATGGTGAACATAAATTATTTTATAACAATTAAATTTGAACAATATATATATATATATATATATATATATATATATATATATATATTATATATATCGTTCCTAAAATTTCAGAAAATCGTAACAATGCACCTTGGTTTAGCTAGTATTGCTGAAAACCGGTTTTCGACATAACTTTCATCATTGTTTTAACAGTTACAGTGTTACAATATCTAATAAATATTAGTTATTCGATAACCGATATTAATTAATTAAACAGCAAATAATGAATTAATATTTCAAAAACTATATTAACACCGAATGTCCTCCATAGAGTTTTAAACGTTGTGACATTTGGATGAAAAGAAAAATTATTAACGATAGAAAATGAAAAGATAGATATATATATATAAATATGTATATATAAATATAGAAAATATGGAGCTAATATTAGAATTTTAAAAATGAGAGGATTTTACTATTCTTGCCAATCAGATTTTAAGTAATCGGAGTTATAAAATGTTATTTAGTATTTGTGCTTCCGGTGATCCGTCTTAAGTTTAATTTGATTCAAAATAATATCATAAAAACTCACGTACAGCTTTTAAATATACATTAGATTCATTAACTATTCAATTAAGAAAACAGCAACAAAGCTCTTGTAAATTGCAAAACTTTTCTTAATGATTTGTTACTGCATTAGTCAATTGCACGTGGTAGAAAAATAATTAATTGATTTTCCGGCACTTTTCTTGCAGATGATATAAAGTGAACTTTGAAGTTTGTTTGTATATGTGCTGCCTCCAAATTGTCTCATAATTTAATGAAAATGCAGAAAAGGTTTAAAATTTTCCAGAACTACTGTTTATAATGATTTGTGCATTCATATAATTTAATAAAAATATTAATCCTGTGATGATTTTGGGTAACATTTAGTTCTATAAAAAGTGTCAAATTTCATGTAAACAACAAATAGGTAGACATTATGGAATGACAAACCTTATGGCCTCGCGTTGCGATGAAGACGATTTGGAGGATTGCGTCGTGCATGACCTTTCTTTATCCGCAGTTGTGTGTGAAACTGAAATGCACAATAAAAATAAGTTTGATAGTATGTCCTCAAATAAGTGGGAATATATACCTCCTTCATATATCTGCCTTTGATCACTCACTAAGTTCAGCATTAGAGGATGTGGTCTTTACAACCCTTGCTTCATTTAAGGCGTGAGGCAGTGGCGTTTGTATAACCACTAATCATAGCAATTAAGTTGAAATAATTTAGAATTTGTAGAAATTCCTAAATATTCCGTTGTTTGCTAATGTTCAAGCCTTACTTATAGAAAAGAGAACTTGTTATTTTAAGGTTTCATTTTCTATAAAATGTTAGCGAAAATGATCAAGTTCATGTAAACTGCTGTGTACATCTTAAAAACCACAAGTAGCACTTTTCCTATAGTTACTTTCAATTTTAATAACAATATCATTCATAATAGCTAGTTCCTGTTTGAATTTCGCTATCTTCAGTAAAATATGACTTGAAGAGATATGAAAATTTTAAATATGTTGGTGTCTGACTAACATTAAATTTTATAAAATCTTTCAGATTTAATAGTGAACTTACAAAATATAGAAAATTAAAATGGTAAGGTACACAATGGTTTAAAAAGAATTATATAACTCTAACTGACCTGTAAAATATTAATTTGTAGCACAGAAATACAGTATAGAATATATCAGTTGGCTAAATTATGTGATAAGCACCTGTAACAGAGTATAGAAATGTATATATCTGGAAGAAATAACATCTTCAATAGAGCATTTATCATAAATACTAACATGGGAGTATCACATTATAATGTATTTTCAAATACATCCAGGCCATTCATCTAGGCAACACTGAGAAAAGAAAATTACATCTAATTGAAAATATACTCCATTTCAGAAGCAGAATGTTCTTGTGGTATGGGAAAACTATTTCTGATAAAATTCGACTCAATTACTAAAGGCCACCGGATTTCTAAGCGGAACTTAAACATGAAACAATCTACCTGCAGTTCTAGTTTTATTTTATTTGAAAGTATTTATAATAGTGGTGGATTGCTCAAATCTCTTAGGTTTTCTATTACATTACAAGGATATGAAAAAGGTATTTTTCACAATTTAGTTATTTTTGTTTGATATTGGGATAGGGCAAGATTATATAGACGGGCGAATTGTTATGCCACATTATCTTAGCATTAAAATTACTAATACCTTTGTATTTTATTACTTCAGAAAATTGTCCTGTATTAAATGTCCATTTAAAATTAAATTTTAAATATAAACCAAACTACGAACTCATTTTAAATTTGCGGATATGGGAAAAATAACACCTTTCTTATAATTTTATATTTTTAAAGAAAATGAACATTCAGATCATACTATTAATAACCTAATTATTTAAACATTAAGATGTTTCTTAAATTGTGAAGTTGTTTGTACGTAAATATATTTAGAATGTATCCTGCAGGTCTAAATAACGTAATCCTTTATTTGAAAATGAAAGGGTAATATTTTAGGATATGATCTACAAAATATTTATCATAAATAGCAAGAGTCGGGGTTATGCGGTTAACAAATCATATATTTTCTAGGTAATACATGGATAAAAATATAGCGAAAATAATCTTTATGGACAGAAACTTTCCTTAAACTGGTCGCAATATCCTGGAATAGAAGTGTTGGCATAAGAAGATATTTCCTATAAAAATGTTTCTACATCATACTCCGTACTGTAACGTCGTGGAAGTAGACTGAATGTAATACGCTAAGCTAATTATTAAAGATACCTTATTATTGTGATCTAATCAATGTTAATTTGACGACAACATTCAAAAGATCATTGGATGAAAAATATTAGTTACAAGTGTTAAAATTTGATACAGCCATGCTGTATTTCATAATAGTGTCTCCATAAAGGTCTGCTCCATGGTTCCTTTCCCGATACCCATTGGAGTACCGCCTCAGAGTCTCTCGTCGGTATGGATCGGTCCAGGCAATGCTTCCTATGTCCGTCTAACGTCTCGCAAGGTGTCGTCAGGTCGTCAGGGTCCTCCCTTCTTTTTCGTCCGAAATTCTTTTCTAACCTCTCGTTGGAGTCTGTCCAGAGTCTGCCTTTGCTCCTTCAGCGACAAACTATATGCAATCTATCGTCGAGTCTTAATGAGTCGCTTCCTCCATCCCGCAGGTTTGGTGCAGGAATCTCTCGTGGGTGTCTATCAGATGTTTCTCTCTCTTTCCGAAGTCCACTCTGTTAAACTCTAAGGAATTTCCTCCGCACCCCTCATCAATCCCATTGGCCGACCTCAGGTTTTACTGCGCAACGGTCTGCACATCATCCATTCGTTAGAGATGACAAAAATTCGGTCCCTCTCAAAGGACCCGGCGACAGGGCCAGCGACATCCTGGCACTTCAAAACCTCGCTGCCGCTTGCCAGAGGTGCCAGCATTCAGACGTACAATCACTGCCCATGAATAGAAAATGCAGCGATGCCCGGCCCCATAGTGCCCGCCAGTCACACCGTCGCCGACGGTCCAGCATCTGATACAATACAATACAAATGCATGTTCCCGGCTGTGGATTACGTTTATGAATAGAGCGCTTTCTTCTGTGACGACGTCACGGTACCAATTAAAATCATCAGATCGCGGATTGGTAGAACTGCCTTATACCACTCAACAACACGGCTTGGTCGGTGTACTGAAAAGTTTAATTTTAAACAGCCTGAGTGTGTGGGTTTCCCTACTTTAATGAAACCTTGCAATTGTTGAAGGCTTGGAGAAATGGCAAAACCGAGGCAGAATGGGGAGCAATGCAGCGAAGGAATTCTGTTGAGAGGAATCAGCTTTAGTGTGGAAATAGGCAGCCGTCAAGTAGCTCGGATTATGGCTGTCATGACTTAAAATAATTTAAGGACTGTAGCATGGTAAGAAATAGAAATTGTGGCCTGGGTGGGTGCAGGGAAAAGTAAAGAAAAATCATGAAGAAAATAGGTGGTACTGATTTACCCTCCCAGTTACCCTTCGCTTTCCATCAAAATTTACAAATGATTGAATAGCGTTGAAAGATAAGTTGGTTGAACCAAGTCTGATTGTTGGGCAGTTAGGTCGCTCGGCCCGGAAAGAAAATTTAAGTAGGGTGATTTACTGCTGAGTCAGAGAATATCAGTCTTTATTAGTGTCATTGTGTAGTATTATAATGATCATATTTTGACTTTGGTGTTTGAAGTTATTTAAAGCTTAATTACCTTATATATTCAATGGCAGAGATTTAAAGTATTGGTAGGTACATTATATATATATATGTATGCATACATACACATATATATATATAAGTCTGGTATTTTGGTAAGAATTTTATACTATAAATGAGCAGGTGATTAATTCTTTAATGTTGCTTATATATTGATTTTATCAATCCAAACTCTATCAAAATGCTTTTGAACCCAATACGAATTCAGTGGATCTGCCTCTCTGGTATGGTAAGGGAAAATTTGGGTGAGTGCGAGAAAGATGGCGTTGGTCGAGAATGTGAAAACATTCGTGGTTTGAGTTTGTAAAATTGGTGTACGGGTATGTCGCCCGAGTTTACGAACGTAATCATTTTATAGGTAATGTTTAATCACAATGTGAGGGGATATTAAATTCTGCAGGTACTAAGTGCGAAGAAAAACAGATGAGCTATTAATTTGTGCCGTTTTTGGCGGTATTCTAATTCCATGCATCAAAGCTATTATCAGGCGTGATGGGTGATGCTATTTTATTAATCATCAATATGGATAAAGTGATATAAAATATTCAAATATGAATATTCATATATAAGTCTAATGAATCTCATTCTAAATATTAATATTATCTGATATATCATTCCTATACTAGAGGCACAGTTAAGTGACATGTCAAAACATTTATTAGTATTGATTTTGTGTTGTACGAGGTATTTGTCTGAGTTTTGATGTATGATTTTAACTGTTTGCGTATATGTTTTGGGGTTCTTTTTAATAGCTTGTAGTCTATTACATTTAGTTTCTCGCTGAATTGGTGTTTATTAATGTTTAGATCGATTTTTAACGATATGATTTCCAAATTTGTTAATTGCCAAAGTAAGTCCTGTATTTTGATTGGTTGGGGCGCGGTTATGTGATGGCTGTTGTATCCCGATTGCTAGAAATTTCGGTCCCAGTATCTTGTATATAATGTAGAAAACAATGAATACATCCATGAGATTTTATTTTGTCACAAATAAACAAAATAAACATAAACAAAAATAGACCAATAAAAATTGGTACATCTATTCATTTATCTTTTAAAAACTAGTATTTTAATTCATATTTATTCTTTTTCTTTTGTTTAGTAAGTCTAACTAGGCAAGCAAATTTGCTCTTACATGTTGTAAAGTAAAAGGTAATGGAATCAAGCGGTACCTTAAATAATCAGAATATCTCATAAATGACATTGCAAGTTTCGGTAGCAAAGCATCCATTGCAACTGAAACCACAGAAGCTGGTAATCTTTAGAGTTTCTTTGGCCAGAACAAAACTATTGTTTGTTGTTAAACGGTGGCGTTTAAATATTTTACAAGTTCCTCTCAGGGCCTAAATTTAAGATTGACTTTCCCTAAATTCTTGATCTTATTTAAAAACAAGTACTGATCTTTTTCAAGACAGATTTACAAATACTTAAACAAAACTGTTGACATAAATTTAAAACAATGTGAAAACAAAGTGGCTCAAAAACTTCAGATGAGTAAAGTGTTGTTTATTAAAAATAAATCTCATCAGTTTTATTGTCTAGTATACCGTTTACATAAAATTTATGTTTCGTATTTCCTCCCAGAGCAGCATTTATAGCTGTGGGAGCACCACTCTCCGGGGTGGGAGGGGTTCATTAACCTAAAATTGCGGCACTATCATATCGAAAATAAAATTAGAAAAATTAATTTACTAAAATGAAAAACTTTTTATATAATAAAAAGTTTTTATGTTTGCATTGACAAAATTTATACATAACATCTAGCGATATTACATCATCGAAATAAGCTTCAACTCAGCAGTAGCTATCTTTGTCCTGTAAAAATAAAAACATTTTGTTTGGTTGCTGCAATCCCATGATGAAATTTTTATTTTGTCTTTAAACATAAAATAATACTCTTTCAAGAAAAACCGGCCAGACCAGAATCAAAATTCTAAGAAGATAAAACCCATCACTGTTATTCTTATTGAAATACTGTACATTAGCAGTTTGAAGAAATGGAACGTTTTCACTTTTCACCCAAAAGCAGAATACGTTGCTGAGTATCTGATTCTTTGAACTTAACAGGTATAGTTTGTTAATCCCCTCTCTTATGTGATTTTCATTCAGGATAGTTATATAAATATTACAATTCTGCTGCGCTTTTCCATGTTAAGAATTTTATGATATTTAGGAAAAGCTCAGGATTTCTTTGAAGAATATTAGCCAGGATTTGTTAAGTTTTCTCTTAAATATAAAGATAATGAAAAGCATTTGCATTGTGTAGTAATAACATCCATATTTTATATTGAATACACTTCTAACACGGGAGCCGGTTCGCTGTATAGAAGGTTTATCCACCGAACACTTGGAAGGCACCATTAAGCTGGTTAACAGATCAGAACTCTCCTTGGAAAGATAATGTCAGAGGCTCTGTGATCTTCTATTGCCTAAGTGAAATGACTTTAAATGACATCGTTTGTCCTTTATTTAAGTCGAAGCACATTGGAACGTTTGAGTTCAGTTTGATGATTTTTCAATAATCGAAAACTAAAATTTCTTGAATGTAAGTAAGTATACTTCCTCTAAGTATTCAATGGAATTACGATTTTATTATTTTTAAAATCTAATTATAAAAAGTTAGGGTGATTCACTCACCTCGCGTGACCATTACGTTTGTAACCGCTTCGCGCCTACTCCCGGGTAAAATATTTTGAATTCTTCTTGCTTTAAATGTTGAAAATAACACAATTACTTCGCCTCCTATGTGACAACAAGGTGGACTTTCTTAACACGCGCGCGATTTCACTTGTATGTAACGGAATCATTGAACTCGTTTTACTCAGTTTAAAGGTCCCATTAATTCAGAATGTTGCACACTGTTAACGACCGATGACAATACAAAAATTCATAATATTGTACGCATTGTCCTTATCAGGATCGTCAGGAAGAACAATAATATAATTTGGTGAAAATTTCTTTCCACTTCCAGATTGTGACTTATTGCATATACCATTTCCGGTGGCGATTAACTCCGCATACCGTTTCTAGTTTGGCATTAATTCCAGATTTATCAACGAAAAGGTGGTTATGAAAGCTTTGGAAATCACAAATACAATTTAGTTAACACAAAAACAATAAACAAATATTAATAAGTATAATGTAAGCAAGGGACAGAATTGCCTCAAATTTCTTACCATAATGTAAACGTTTTTCTAAAAATAGAAATAAAGAAAAGATTCTGCATGCGAAAATAATTTATGTTCACAACTGATAAATATTTTATTTTTATTTTCTAAGTAATACGTTTACAAGTTTATAATACAGATTATTAATTAATATTAACATGTTTTATCGACTCTCGCTTTCTTGTATAATTGTGGGTGGAATTTTGTAATTCATTTAAACTGACCCCATGAGGCTAGAGACTTGAAATTGGAGCATTTCTCAGAGTGGCTGACAGTGCATGAAAACGTAAGAAAAATAAAGGAAAATAGATATAATTTTATGCGCAGTCCGCTATGAAAATATGTACGTTTAAAAATTGTTTTAATTATAGAGATAAGTCTTTGAAATATAACGATGGAACTCATCCGAGGCCCATTAAACGGAAAATAAATACTCTCAGACCATTAATTAATATCCATTCAAGAGCAAACTAATTCCGGCAGCAAAATCGCTCAAACAGCAAACTCAGGATAATTCAACAATGAGTACATAGTGGCTTAAAAATTAAAAACACGCTTTTATATTGGGTGTACCGTAAAAATTATAGTTTAAAAACTAAACCCGCAACATACTGAATCGAACTAAAAAGTAAAAATATTCTTAATATAAGTAAAATGATTAACCAAGAAATTAATGACATTATGTATTAAAAGCGTAGGTGCTGTATTACTATTTTACATAACTCCTGTTTTCGGAATACGTAATAAGATTTATAACAATTGATTTCAATCATCAACAATTTTACCACAATAATATTAATTTTCTCGGTAATCATTTATTCTTATAATAAAATTATTCTTTTGCACAATTCGATTCACTATAAGCGTACCATTTTAGTTTTAAACTATAATTTTTCCATGATATTTGTACTTTAAGAAATGGATGATGGGTATATGTGTCTTATTTAAAGGTATAGATTTCGGAACAATGACTTAAAAAGCGTACAAATGGATAACTCATTATTTTATTATCGGTTGATTATAATACATGTTTTAAATTGTTTATGAATACTATACTATAAAATATTATTTAAATGGAATTTTGGCAAAATGCACCTAAATTTATTTGAAAACTTTCTCCTTTCATGAAATATGCTTCTATAATAAGAATGTTTGGTTATATAGTAAAGATTTCTGTAGATGGCCTGAACAAGGAATTTTGCAAGATTCTGAGTATTCAGAGTACTGCAATTGATAATTATGGGTGTTTTCTTAAATTTCTCCACTCTATTATATTAAAATGAATAAATCTACTCTAAGCTTTATATTTAAAAATCCTAATTCAAGCGTGGGGAATATATAATAAAATATTTTATTGTGAGGCATGTTCCATAAAGGTGAATGTTTGAAAATAAGGAAATTCTATGTTCATTTTGCCAAAATATTGCATCTAAATAATTTTACTGTAATAATTTTCTTAAAAATTTTATGCATATACTCAATTTAAGCGACGCTGAATCTTATAAAAGCTGTCCATTTGTGCGCTTTGTAAGTAACAGTTCAGTGTTGTCAGATACCTTAAATATCATTTGCAATCTATTGAATTTAAAAACTTACAGAAATGAAAAATATATAATAATTCTCCGTTACTTAAAATTATTATTACCAATAAGTAAAATATACAAAATGTAATGTATTTGTTTTATTTTACGGTTTACCATTAAAATCGTATTGTAACTTTAGCTTCAAAAACCCTCAATATTACATTTAATACATATTATTGTACAGGAGGACAAATAAAAATTATGATTGAAAATTGGTCGTCAATGCTGAAAGTTTCTGACACTGATTATTACTGGATTTGCGACTAAAATAAAATGTGGAACGTTAAATTTTTAAAAGTAATCATAAACGGAGAAGTCAAAAGAACCTGGTTGCAGACACCCTTTTCTGACATTGTAGAATCAAATGAAGTATGGAATTTTACTTTAAAAATTAATTATATTTGATTCATACTATGTAAATTCAGATGACTTTTTCATTACAGCTGCTAAATAAGAATGTAGAACGGAATCACATAATATTCAGAATTATATTACGATAATTAGCCGCGCAAATTTGTTACATTAAAATACTGTAGTTGACCATGTATAATAGAAAGTCAAAACAGGCATTTTGTTCAGCTTGGTGACCGTGGGTAATAAGATGATTCAAAGTTAGACAGCGTAACAGTGATTGGGGATTTAATTTAGAAACATGTCAGTTCTTATATGCTAAAATCACGTATGTCTGTTTCCACAAATATCAAAGATCCACAGATATCTCATGTGTAAATAAGATATTTTTATTTTTCTTTAATTGAACCCGTTTGAAAAGGTATGCAGCAACGGATCTTTTAGCTATAAAAATGCTGTAAAAACACAGGGGCGGAAACCTATGGCACGCGAAACAAATATCAGTGGCAGTCTGCTCTATACTGTACAAATGTGTATCAAGATTTTGTGGAGTTAATAATTTGTAATGGATCTTATTTCAAAAATACGACATAACTCAAAAGATAACTTTAATATTTTGTAAATTATTGAAGATCATTGCTGGAGATTAGATTGTTTAATGAGAAAACTGCACATTCTCTTTTCCGCTTTCGTTCAGCATTTTCGTAAAATATCTTTCCTCATGTGAAAATATTTCGATTCTGAAATTGTTTAACAACTGAATACTGAGAATGTCAAATTAAGTCACACATTATACCCTAGTTTGTGATATGAAAATGAGTGGTGCACACAAACATTAGATTCGCATTATATAAGAATTTTTATTTATGTTTTAGTGTAACTATAATTAAGGGAAATACTATATTTCATGTTGTCTATTTCTTAATTTAATAAATATGTTTAAAAATACATAATATGCGATTTCAATTTCTTTTTATTTTGCTGAAGAAATGTTCTATTTGATGCTGTTAATTTGATGTTAAATACCTTTAAATGATACAAACTTAATATATAATAAATCTGCCTTTATCTTCTGTCTTTGCATGCATTACTGAGAAGTGCAATCGTTTCAACATGTCCTACTGTGTGGCCCGGTGAATCATTTTCGTAAATTGGCATGGCACGCTATAGCTAAAAAGGTTGCCGACCCTTCTGTAACAAAACAAAGTGTTTAGCAAAAATCAGACATTTGACTTATAACGTTACCCTCGACTTAACCAATCAATTATATGTGTTAAACAAATGGTGTATAACTATAGATTTAAATAACTTTGTTGGTGTTTTCACCTAGCAAAATGCTTATGAACTATGATCGGCGTAATCCTTGTGCCCACCAATATAAATTATTTTTAATTCATCTACACATCAGAAAGAAATTTTTCAAATATCCTTTTAAAATAGTTATTAATTATTTGTACTACTGTATTGGGCATATTGTAACAATAGAACATGAATGCATTACAAAACAATATTATTCAGCCATATTATAGATTCTTATGTATCTTCAAAGCTTTGTTGAAAATGAAATATTGTTGAAAATAATCACATTTTGTAACCTCTTGAGCAATGACGGGTGGGGACGTAGTAGCCATAATTTGTGCGAATTTGTGAGTGTTTGAATTACTTCTTCTGAATTAGTTATTTAAAGCGTTTCTTACGGTTTATTATTTTTCTATTTAATATTCATCAGGAAAATGCCAAGCAAGAAAGCCTAGATAAAAGACAAGTTGTGATTAAATTTTTCAAAATCATGGACCGAACCATAATTCGACGTATGCTACTACTCAGTATACATTTCGGCAATTCCTCTTCATAATAGCAGATATTCTTTTCCTCCATGTGTAGCACATACATGTTAAATAAATCAAATGATTGGACTTACAACTGACATAAGCGTTACTATCAATCCCCGCTTTTAGAAAGACACCTGTAGAGTGTCTTCTCGAATGGAAAAACCAGTTATGAACCGAAAGTCGACAAGCTGGCTTACTATGAAGCGACGTAACAGCTGAATTTTCATGCAATTTCTAGAATAGTATAGTTTTCCTTGAAAAATAGTTTGAATTCAATTTTTCAATCTAGTTCTATATATATTATTTAAAAATCTATTTTCATATAATATATATATATATTGAGCTATCATTGATAAAATGAGCAAATGTTGTATCTTGACAAGAAAGGACAATGGGTATGTGTTAGTCAATTACTTAACAAATCTATCAATATCGACCAGATAAGACAATGACTGAGCATCTCCTTGGAAATAGGGCAGAAATCTGAAGGTAAGAATATCATGTGTAGTACCGTTTCAGGAGGGTGTTTGGTTATTTTCACAACCTACAGGAACGGATTGACCATCTCTAATGCCTCTTACCTGCTGAAAAATTGTAGTTTCCATCTCAGCACAATTGAAATATAGAGACCTCTGAAAGAAATATGTGATACTGGAGGTTGACTATGTGCCGAAGTTTAAGGTAACAATATTATACTTTAGCAGTACTCACAAAATGTAATGATACATGTTTGTACATTTAAACGTGCTTGTATTGAAATTTGATTATGACTCAAGTAGCCGTTGTAGCCTCGAAAATAACTACTCAGCTATAGAGCCGGCAAAGTATTTTGGAATATGCTCAACAATGGAAAAATTATGTAAAGTCATGATTTTCAATACCCTTAGACATATGTTGGGCTGTGCGAATTTAAGCACATTACCAAAATTAGCGGTTTATTTTTGTACGAGCTTTACTTTTGTCTTCTCTTTTCAGATAACTGGAAAGATTGAGCTAAGTCAGGCTGTACATTTATAAACTGCTTTTATCTAAAATATCTCTATGTTATTTGCCATTTAAAATTCTTGATCTTACGGTAATGAAAATTAGTTTTAATGTGTTTCTCTTCAAGTTTCAATGGCAATGTAAACTGATCTTTGTCTTATGTAAGTTTAAAATTGTTGTATTTTCACACACCAAATTCTCTGAATTTTCAGATTGGAAATTTCAAACTTTACTTTCAATTTAATTTTGAAAATGGTATAAAATTTAGTGAATTGTAATCATTTACAATATATTATGGCATATATTATGGGGTTTTCTTTGCAAAACTAGAATAAAAATACATTTAAAGTTATCTACAAAATTATTGATTTTAAAATCTAATGCGAATTAATCAAAATGCGCTCATAAGAAGTTTAAGAACACTCTTCAATAAATACGTGTGATCCAGATTAAACCAGTAACCTTAATGTAGAGACCACCAAAACAGTCTGTAAGTATAAACGACAAGTATAAAAGATGCTTTCAATACAAAACACACTCAGTACCAAAACGGTCCACCGAAATCATCTGAGAAGTTTCTATTTTGCAATTACGAAAAGTTCATTAATGTAGATTATTTATTTAATAAAATTTCTGATAATAGTGGTACATCATTGCTTTTAAAATCTCCGGTTAAGCATAAATTTTTCTAAAAATATTTATTATATTGTAGAGATAGTTATGATGTAGACAAATTGAAAGTAATATAATTAAAATTTATTACCAAGAGATAAAACAACCAGTTCATAATTTTCTGTGTCTCAAAGTGTTTATACATGTTTCCCTGAGTATCATCTTATGAATTACATAGACCTTTTAAGTACAGTTTGGAGGTAATACAACTGGTTAAAAATAATAGATAATTTTATTACCATTTACGACATGGAATTTCCTTTATATATATGTGTGTGACTGTGGAAATAAACATTATTGAAAATTAAGTAGGTACATATTTTACACATAACGCACTCCAGTATAAAGAAGACAACAGAATATCTTGAACGTACAACAACATCATGCCCAGACGTGTTCTAGTTAATTTATTTAGTATATATGATTGGATAACAGTGGTCTTCCCATATCCTTTTAAACTTTAAGGGTATTTAAAATGTTTTTACCAAAAATATCAATAAATTAAATTTTCTTTCATTTAGGAAAATTTAAAATTTCAGAAAATAGAAAGTGTCACGGAAGACAAAATTAGTCCTAACTCAACAGAGGGATTGAAAGTTTTAATCTTTTCTAAAATCTCATCAAACGATAGTCCATTTAAGGCGACGGAGATACCATCTTTACAATTTTTATTTTAAATTTTAAATTAGGTTTAAAATTTATTTTGTGAAGGTCATTATTAAATAATAATTCCATATGAAAATTTGAATTTTATTGTAAAATGTTTATGAAACTTATTTTTAAATATTTTTAATATTTTGAAATTTCTAAGGCTGTTTCATTTGTGTACTTTTTCGAAGAACTTGCTTATGTATACTAAAGAACAACATACAAAGTTTTCTCATGCTAATTATTAATTTTATAATCTTTTTCATTGTGAAACATACAAACATTCTGAAACAAAAGCATTAATTTTCATTTATGTTTTTAATTACTTAACATGTTGGAGTTAATCCGTATACAATTTAATAAAACATACATTTATAAAAATATTTCACACTCTAATTCAATTATCAAAAACGCCTAGGGTTCAAATAATGGTATATGATCAAAATTCAAGATTTAGAAATATAATTTTGAAGTTTCATTTCATAAATAACGCTGATGATATATGCATAACATAGTCTGAAACTTGAATGAAATAAATTAGCTTATTCAAACTGTTTACCATAGGAGAGTGCAAAAATAGATCAAATTAACAGTATACCAGGTGTAACGAATATATGAAAACACAAATAAGGATCAATACTTCATAAAACGTTTCCTTAATATTTATAAAAACACACACACCTCAGGGAATTAATTCCATGCTCAGTTTACAACTTTAATACTGTATGTAAGAAAATACTTATGCTTTTATTCTTTAATTACCTTACTTTAAAACATTAGCGTGTTAAACATTGTACACGAATAAAACTAAGTTCAACAATACATCCAAATATAAAATTTTAATTATTACAAAATAACAATTTGTTGGTAAAATGTATCCCAAACTATAAATTGCATCTATTTGCATTTGTTTACATAAATGGCTTAAAATTTTTAATAGTAATTAAGTTACCAAAATCTATTAAAGCAGGATATATATATATCATTGAAAACAAATATATAACAAGTAATATAAAAATTAGAATCAACTTCCTACTATAGATGGTGAATAGAAATTATTTTTATAACTATTAAAAATTTGAACAATATATATATATATATATTATATATATCATTCAATTTCAATCAACAATACACACTTGGTTTGGCTAGTATTGCTGAAAACCGGTTTTCGACGCCAACTTTCATCGTTGTTTTAACAGTTACAATGTTACAACTATCTAAATAATCTTAGTTGGTGTCGAAAACCGATATTTAATTTAATTAAACGGCGATAATGAATTAATATTTCAAAACTATATTAACATCGAATGTCTCCACAATAAGTTTTAAAAATGTTATATGAACTTGATTGGATAGAAAAATTAATAGCGATTGAAAATTTGAAAAAGATAAGTATATATATATATATAAATACGTATATACATAAATATAGAAAGGGTGTGAGCTAATAGTAGAATATAAACAAATAGAGAGTTTTGCTATTCTTGCCAATCAGATTTTAAATTGTCGGAGTTATCAAAATATTATTTAGTGTTATTAACTTCAGTGAATCCGTTTAAAATTTTAATTTAAATTAAATAATATCATAAAACTCACGTACAGCTTTTAAATATTGACCAGATTCATTAACACTATTCAATTAAGAAAACAACAACAAAAATATTTGCGTAAATTGCAAACTTTCCTTGAAATGATTTGTTACTGCATGATCTAATTTGCACGTATTTAGAAAATAATTAATTGATTTTTCCGGCACTTTTCTTGCAGATGATATAAAATTGAGCTTTGAAGTTTTGTTTAGCCTGCTGTGCTGCCTCCAAATTGTCTCATAATTTAATGAAAATGCAGGAAAAGCTTTAAATTTTCAGGTCTCTTTATAATGATTGTGGGACCATATGACTAATAAAAATAATAATCCTGTGATGATTTTTGGGTAGTATTTCGTCCTACAAAATTAATCAGAATTTCTTCTTAAACAACAACAAATGAGCAGACATTATGGACAGCAAAAACCTTATGGCCTCACTTTTGATGCATTAGAGACGTTGGTGGATTGCATTCACATTGCATGACCTTCTTTACCCGCAGTTTGACAGCGAAACTGAAATGCATAATAAAATAAATTTGATGTTATGTCCTCAAAATAATTAGAATATATACACACCTCGTAACATATCTGCCTTTGATCACTCGCACTGATTCAAGCATTAAGGATATGGTCACAACTCTTTGCATTAAGGCAGCAGGAGCAGTGGCATTGCAACATAACCATAATCACCAACTTAATTAAGTTGAAAGCGTTTAAGAATTTGTGATTCTCTAAATATTTCCCGTTGTTTGCTAATGTTACAAACCTTACTTATTGAAAGAGTACTTGTGTTGTTTAAGGTTCATTTTCTATAAAATGTTGCTTGATATTAATGAACTCAAGTTCCATGTAAAATCTTACCATACTTATTATTACATATTTAAAAACCCATAAGTAACGCTTTTCCTATAGTTACTTTCAATTTTAATAATATCATTCATAATAAGCAAGTTTCCTGTTTGAATATTTTGCTATCTTCTCACAAATATGACTTGAAGAAATTGAAGAAATTATAAATATTATTAGGGTATCTATTTAACATTAAATTTTTATAAAATCTTTCGAATATTATTACAGAACTTACATAAATATATAGAAAAGTAAAATGGTAAATTTTAATAATTTTTAAAGAAAATTATATAACTCTAACTATTTCTTAAAATAATAATTTCATGTACAGAAATACCAGTATAGAATATACTCCAGTTGGCCTGAATTATGTTAATGCTTTTATAACAAAATATAGAAATGTATATATCTGGAAGAAATAATATCTTCAATAGAGCATTTAATCATAAATACTAACATGGGAGTATCACATTATAATGTATTTTCTATTACATCAGGCCAAATATCCAAGGCAACACAGAAAAATATTATATCTAATTGAAAAATATGCTCCATTTCTGAAGCAGGATGTTCTTGGTATGAGGAAAACTATCGTAATAAAATTCAAACTCAGTACCTAAAAAGATTACCGAATTTCTAAGCAGAATGTTTGCTAAAAGATCAACATCACTTCTCCGCGTTCTAGTTTATTATTTAGAAAGTATTTTATAATAGTTGTGGATCACTCATAATCACCGTTTTCTATAACATTACGGATATGAAAAAGGTATTTTCACAATTAGTTATTTTTGTTTGATATTAGGGATAGAGGCAAGATTAAGCGGGCCAATTTTATATACATTATCTTAGCATTAAAATTACTAATACCCTTTAATATTTTATTACTTCAAAGAAAATTATACTGTATTAAATGCTCCATTTAAAATTAAATTTTAAATAAACAAACTACAACTCATTTAATTACTTGGATATGGGGAAAATAACATATTTTTATAATATTTTTATATTTTTAAAGAAAATGAACATTTGGAATATTATTAATAACTAATTGTTTAAACATTAAGATATTTTCTTAAATTGTGAAGTTGTTGTACGTAAATATATTTAGAATGTATCCTGCAGGTCTAAATAACATGTCCTTAAGTATGAAATAAAGGATAAATATTTTAGAATATTATCTACAAAATATTTATCATAAATGCAAGTCAGGGTTAACGGATTGTGGAAATCATTATATTTCTAGGTAATACATGGGTAAAAATATAGCAGGGTAATCTTTATGGACAGAAACTTTACTTAAACAGTCACCATATCCTGGAATGAAGTTTTGGCATAAGAAGAATATTTCTACATAAAAATGTTTCACATCATGCTCCGTATTGGTCATCCATCGAGATCACTTGAATTGGTAGAACATATACCACTCAGCAACTTGGTGAGTCAAGTGTGCTGAAAAGTTTAATTTTAAACCTGAATGTAGTAGGTTTCCCTGCTTTTGAACCTTGCGAGATTGTTAAAAGGCTTTGGAGAAATAGCAAGAGCTGTGGCAAGGATGGGGAGCAATGCAGCAGAAAATTCTGTTGAGAGAATCAGCATTTAATTGTGGAAATGACATGCGTCAATTAGCTCAGTTATGGCTGTATGTGACTAAAACGAATTTAGGATTTTGTATTGATGCAGCTACAGTACTTCCATTAATTAACATATTATGACTTACGCAGGTTCAGTTAACGATTTAACTTATATCTGCATCATATTAGGGGTTAGTACTTTAAAACTCCAATTAAAACATTGAGATTAAATAGATAATTCAGATTAATTAGATCAATTCTTTTATTACTTTTTAAAACATTACTAGGTTAAAATAAATACACATATTAAATTTTAGAATAAGAATACTACAACATTCCACTTACTTATCTAAACAGAGGCATGGAGCTGGGTGGTACTTGGACGGCCTAAATTTAACTCTCTTAATCCTGAAATCATGGTAATCTGTCTTCTGCTAATCTGTAAATCTCTCTGCAAATCTCTGTAAATCTCTCGAGAAATGTCAGTTCCTCCTTTTAAGTGGGGGCAAATTACCCCCTTTTTCATCACGCTCACTTTGGTCTGCTAATATTGGTCAGGAACAAGCACAAATTACAAATTTGCGACGACTCTTCAAATTATGAGTCCATTCAACTTTTCTGACCGTGATTTATGACCCCCAACTAAGAATGCGACAACAGCCTGTCAACAAGTTACAAGAATACGTTGCATGTGTCTTGAGACCATCTTCAAACCCGATCAGCATCTAAACCGTCAGCCTCCAAACACCATCAGTATAGTAAATAGAAATTGTGTGGCCTACCAGGCGGGTGCAAGAAAAAGTAAAAACATATATATATATGAGGACGTAGGTGAACACTTCAGTTACCTTGAAAAGCTTTCGATCAAGTGCAAATAGTTGAATGGCGTTGAAAGACAAATTGGTTGAACCAGTCTGTTGAACTATTAGGTCGCTCCGGCGGAAAGGATTTAGAATTAGGAGGATTTACTGAGTCAGAGGAATTCTCTCGGTCTTTTATTGATGTCATTGTGTATATTATTATAAATGATCGTATTTTGACTTTTATTGTTGAGTTATTCAAAAACTAATTGCAATATTCAAGTAGATTTAAAGATAATTGTAGGTACATTATATATATATATATGTATATATATATATTGAATCTATGTTCTCATATATCTATAAGCCATAGTTATCATTCTCATCGTTTAATTGGAACTTTATTTAGAAGTTTAATATTAAATTATAGTTAAGTATCCCCAGTAAAGACATTTATAGACCAAAGTGGGCCTCAAAACAGAAGTCGAAATGCCTTGTTGTTTGAGTTCTAAGTAGAATTCCTGCAGATGAAGGGGTATAAACGTCTAAATGCGAGCCAGAATTTTCTCTAGCATGTGCTGTGTTTCAGGTCAGTGATTTATCTAAGATTACACCAAGATATTTCTTGCTCTGAGACCACGGAACTTTGGTATTGTAAAAGTAGGTTCAGTGACTGGAGATCTTAGAATAAAACGTTTATTATTTTGTCGCGTTAATTTTGTTACTTTCTAGGCGTCGAAATTTCGAGTAGATGTAGGTGTTTGTTCAATGAACAGTGATTGTGCTTTGGTTTTATTTGTAGCTGCTGCAACAAAGTCTTCAGCATGAAATTTAATTTTGGTTTGATTTGTGAGAAGTTATGTTCTTTAAATATTAAACGGCACAAAACCCAAAGATCGCGACAAACCTGCAACGGTGGAAGTTATCAGAGATGTTTAATTTTAATTTGGTATATATATATATATATATATATATATATATATATATATATATTATTCCCGGAAAGAAGGATTTAGAGAATTAAATTTGATTTATATGAGTCAGGAAATTCTCCTCGGTCTTTAGTAGTCATTGTGTATAGTATTATAAATGATCCTATTTTGACTTTTGGTGTTTGGAAAGGTTATTCAAAACAATTGCAATACTTATATTCAATGTGAGATTTAAAGATATTGTTGTAAATTTTGTATATATATACATACATACACACATATATATACCTTATATATATCCTTATATATATATATATAGAATCCTGTTATTTAGGTAGAATTTATACTATAAATGACGGAGGGGTGATTAAATCTTTAATGTTAACTTATATGTGTTTATCAATCCAACTCTATCAAATGCTTTTGTGAACCCAAAAGCGCAGATTCAGTGGATGTGCCTCTCTGGTATCAGTAGGAAAATTTAGGTGAGTGCGGAAGATGGTGGTTAGTCGAGGAGAATGTGAAAACATTCATTGGTTTGAGTTTGTAAAATTAGTGTACAAGATTAATGTCATGAGTTTACAGACGTAAATCATTTATAGATAAATGTTTAAACCTATTGAGGATGATAAATTCTACAGTGCTACTAAAGTGTGAAGAAAATTGGACAGCTATTAATTTGATATGCGTTTTGCCATTATTCTAGTGAAAATACCAAAATTAAAATTTATTTAATCAGATAGGGAAGGATTACTAGGATAACGGAAAGAAATTTTTATTTATTTTGTTGTATTTGATCACCAATCAGGGATTTGCTGTTATCTGTGTTTAATGTAAATGAAAATTTATTCGAGGATATTGTAATATAACGTTAGAAAGAATTGGTGGAGCTAAACTGATCTAGAGCATTGTACACATGAATGTTAATATGTAGTTGTTGGGTCTCTAACGTTTTCTTTAAATGTTCGTGGCTTCAAGTGTACACGAACATCCGTCGCCTTAATACGTAACTTGCTAAAAAATAGGTTTCGTGAAAATTGCCCCAAGTGGCGTTGCGGAACTTAAGGGGCGTTATAGATAATTATTTCCATTTTTAAACTATTAGACGCACAGTCTTTATATTTGATAAATTGATTTCTTTCATAGAGTAGAGATCAGCAATAAGAAGGTTTTGTGAAAACAGACCTCTAAGTGGCGTTGCGGGAGATTAAGTGGTGTTATATATAAATATTTTCGTTTTTAAACTACTTGACCTACCTGCTTGAAAATTGGTAGGAATGTTTCTTTCATGGAGCAAATACCCGCTACAAAACGGGTTGGGGAAAATTGACCCCTAAGGGGTGTTGCGGGGTTAAGGCAGATATAAATAATTATTTCTATTTTTAAACTATTAGGCGCAGAGTCTTGAAATTTGCTAAGCAGATTCCTCTCATAGGATAGAGATATACCACAAATGTGTTTTGTGAAAATCGTCCCCTAGGTGGTGTTGCGGGGTTCAAGGGCGTTATTGATTTTTTTTTTTTTTGCATTTTTAATTTATTGGACGTACAGTCTTGAAATTTTGCTAAGCAGATTCCTTTCATAGAAAGTGCCATTCCCTTACAAAATAGATTTTATGAAAACAGACCCAGAAGTGGCGTTGCGGGGGCTCAAGTGGCGTTAAAGATAATTATCCCATTTTTAAACTATTAGACATACAGTCTTGAAATTTGATAAGCATATTCCTTTCATAAAGTAGAGAACCGCTACAAAATGGATTTCGCGAATATGAACTACCAAGTTTAATTTCGGGAGATTGAGGCGTAATCGATAAATATTTCCATTTTTAAACTATTTGATCATCCTGCTTGAAAATTGGTAGGCATGTTAATTTCATGGAATAGAGTTCCTCTAACAAAGAGTAAAACGAAAATTGACCCCTAAGGATGGTTGCGAGGGGTCAAGAGGAGTTACAGAAAAAAAAGTCCTGTTTTTAATTGTTAGACCCGAATACCTGAAATTTGTTAAGCATGTTTCTTTTGTTGAATAAGGATCCACTAAGAATGTATTTTAAGCAAATCAAGTTCTGGGGGGGGCGTGCAGGGGTTACTGGGACGTATTGACAAAAAATATTTTTTTTCGAGCTACAAGGACTATAATAATGAAATTTGGTTTGCATTTTTCTTTTGTTGAATTGAAATCCGCTAAGAGCGGTTATTTTGGAAAACGGCTCTCAACGGGATTACGGGGATATTGATAGTAAAACTTTTGCTTTTTTCTTTTAGATTTAGGCTTGAAATTTGAATTGCATGTTCAATTTACGTAGTAGAGATCCACCGAAATTTGGTTTTGTGGGAATCTACTTGGTTTTTGGGTTACGAAAGAGCAAACATCATTTTATACTTCAATTTTAGAGATTTTAAAAAATACAAATTAGATGAGTTCTGCCCTTTTTTTTAATCAACAGGTGACAGTTAAAGGTATAAGTATATTCTTCAATACAATCGAATTCTTAATGCAGGACTTAGATATCAATAATTTATACATATATGTATAAGCAGTAAAAATTTATAAAACATCATGAGATATCCAGCGAAGCGGGCGGGTGACAGCTAGTTAATTATAAAGTTTAAAAAGGATATGTGGTGCACCACTGTTATCCGAATCATATATACTAAATAAATTAACTAGAACACGTAATCTGGGCATGATGCTGTTGCATGTTCATGATATCTCTGTTGCCTTTCTTTGGTACTGAGTGCGTTATGCGTAAAAATATGTGCTATTTAATTTTCACACAAGTTTATTTCCCACAGTCACACACATATATATATAAAGGAAATTCCATGCTGTAAATGGTAATAAAAATTATCCTTTATTTTTAACCAGGTGTATTACCTCCAAAACTTTACTTAAAAGGCTCATGTAATTCATAAGATGAGCGCCTTGTGGGAAACATGTATATAAACACTTCCTTGAGACATACAGAAAAATTATGAACTGCTGTTTTATCTCTTGCAACGCAAATTTTAATTTCTATTACTTTCAATTTGTCTACATCAAAACCATTCTACAATATAATAAATATTTTTAGAAAAAATTTTATGCTTTCTAACCGGAGATTTTAAAAGCACAATGATGTACCACTATTATCAGAAATTTTTATTAACTAAATAATCTACATTTAATGAACTTTTCGTAATTGCAAAAAATAGAAATTTGTCAGATGATTTCGGTGAACGTTTTTGGTACTGAGTGTATTTTGTATTGAAAGCATCTTTTATACTTGTCGTTTATACTTACAGACTGTCTTTGGTGGTCTCTGCTAATAAGGTTACTTCGGTTTTAATCTGATTCACACGTATATTTTATTGAAGAGTGTTCTTAAAACTTCCTTATGAGCGCATTTTGATTAACTTTTGCATTAGATTTTAAAATCAATAATTTTGTAGATAACTTTTAAATGTATTTTTATTCTAGTTTTTTGCAAAGAAAAACCCCATAATATATGCCACATAATATATTATAAATGTATTTTGATATAACGATTAAATTTTATACCATTTTCAAAAAATTAAATTGAAAGTAATGTTGAAATTTCCCAACGGAAAATTCGTGAGGAATTCTGGTGTGTGTGAAAATTACAACAATTTTAAAACTTACATAAGACAAAGATCAGCTTAACATTGCCATTGAAACCAGTTATAAAACACATTTAAAACTAATTTGCATTACCGTAAGATCAAGAATTCTTAAATGGCAAAATAACATAGAGGATATTTTAGATAAAAAGCAGTTTTATAAATGTACAACCTAATTTGTACTTAAATCTTCCAGTTATCTGAAAAGAGAAGAGACAAAAGTAAAGTTTCGTACAAAAAATAAACCGCAAATTTTGGTAATGTGCTTAAATTCGCACAAACTTCCAACATATAGTTCTAAGGATATTGAAAATTTTCCTACGACCTTATAATTTTTTCCATTGTTGAGTATATTCCAAAATACTTTTGCAGGCTCTATAGCTGAGTAGTTATTTTTTAAGGGCTATTAACGGCTACTTCAGTCATAATCAAATTTCAATACAAGCACGTTTAAATGTACAAACATGTATCATTAAATTTTAAGTACTGCTAAAGTATAATATTTGTTACTCTTAAAACTTCTGCACATACTCAACCTCCAGTATCACATATTTCTTTCAGAGGCCCTCATATTAACAGTTGGGATGGAAACTTACAATTTTTTCAGCAGGTAAGAGGCACTAGAGATGGTCAATCCGTTCCCTGCAGGTCTGTGAAAATAAATCCAAAACACTTCCTGAAACGGTACTACATGATATTCCTTACCTTCAGATTTCTGCACCTTATTTACTTCAAGGGAGATACTCCCAGTCCTTGCTCCTATCTCTGGTCGATATTGATAGATGTGCTTCTGCAATTTCGACTAACACATACCCATTGTCCTTTCTGTCAAGATACAACATTTGCTCATTTTTATCAATGATAGCCTGTAATATATATATATATATATATTACAGGCGATAATTTCTTTATATATATATATAAAGAGATTCTTTTAGTTTCCATGTAATTAAAATTCCTGTATGGAACAGCAATTTGCATCTATCAATTTACAGAAATATTGTTTTGAATTTTTTACTTAGGAATGATAACTTAACTACCAACAAAATAGATAAATTTAATAATATCAAGAAATTCTTCCAATGCTGCTTAGATCATGACTATCCTTTTAACTTCTTAAGAACATATATTCATCACAAATACATTAATCGTCTTGCTATTTCTGATTTCAAAACCACCATACAACAATAGGATTTCAAAGTCAGCATTTTAGTGGTTTTGCTGTGAAGATTCTGTTTTAACACTCTTCACACAGTTTATTTTTTAAACACCCTTCTTAAAAATCCTATAATATGAAAAATTTCTACATTTTTAGCAACCAAACCAAATTTCTACATTTTGACAACCAACCAATTTTCTACATTTGTGACAACCAACCAAGTTATAGCCTACTAAATTTGAATGTAATCTTTCTTGACGTCTTCCTTACAAGCTGGTATAAAGGATGCGTTCAAGTGCAATTTAGATTTTTAACACAACATATATAAGCTTTCCATCGGTTTCAAGAGTGTTGGATCTCTCTGTGAGCAGAAGTTTTAAAATCTTTTTGGAAGAATCCTTTTACTGGGTAATTCTTTTGATATTTTTTTGCTTAAACATTTTGGGAGAATTTTTGCTTAATAGTAGTCGGTTGTTCTTTCATATTTCTATGAGATTTTTTATACTTTGGATTTGTTATATTTTGGATTTTGTATACTTTAAATTTCTATTTATTTTATTTTGGTCTTTCCTACCGAGTTGCAAAGGGGGAAGGTTGGCGCCTTCAAACTAGTTTAACCCCACTTATTCGGTCCTAAGTCCGAAATTGCATTTTGACTCGCTAGCTTCTTATTTGTATTTCATTAGATTTGATCTTAATTTTTTTTTTTTTTTTTTTTTTTTTTTTTTTTTTTTTTTTTTTCCTGTTATGTTCTATTTTATATATAAAATTTTTTCCATATATATATATATATATATATATATATATATATATATATTATATGAAAAATAGATTTTTAAATAATATATACAGAACTAGATTGAAAAATTGAATTCAAACCATTTTTCAAGGAAAACTATACTATTCTTAGAAATTGCATGAAAATTCAGCTGTTACGTCGCTTCATAGTAAGCCAGCTGTCGACTTTTCGGTTCATATCCGGCTTTCCATTCGAGAAGACACTCTACATGGTGTCTTTCTAAAAAGCAGGGGATTGATAGTAACGCTTATGTCAGTTGTAAGTCCAATCATTTGATTTATTTAACATGTGGCTGTGCTACACATGTGAGGAAAGCATTATCTGCTATTATGAAGAGGAATTGCCGGAAATGTATACTGTGAGTAGCAGAGACATGTCGATTTATGGTTCGGTCCATATGATTTTTGGAAAAAATTTAATCACAACTTGTCTTTTATCCAGGCTTTAAGCTTGGCAGGCATTTTCCTGAAGAATATTAAATAGAAAAAATAATAAACCGTAAGAAACGCTTTTAAAAAACTAATTCAGAAGAAGTAATTCAAAAACTCACAAATTCGCACAACGTTTTAAACACAAGTCCCCAAAATTCGGTTATTGTCCAAGTTATGTTACAAAAATGCATTATTTTCAACAATATTTACTTTTCAACAAAGCTTTCTTGAAGATACAAGGAATCTATAATAAGGGTTGAATAATATTGTTATGTAATGCATTCATGTTCTATTGTTACAAATATGCCCAATACAGGGCCCATAGTACAGCTGAAGTAATAACTATTTTAAAAGGATATTTGAAAAATTCCTTTCCTGATGTGTAGGATGAATTAAAAATTAATTGATATTGGTGAGCACAAGGATTAGGATCATAGTTCATAAGCATTTTGCTAGGTGGAAAACAATTAAATAAAGTTATTTAAATTTATAGTTATACACGCATTTGTTTAAACACATGTAATTTGATTGTTTAAGTCGAGGGTGAACGTTATAAGACAAATGTCTGATTTTTGCCAAAAACTTTTGTGTTTTTTGTTACAATAAGGGTCGGCAATCTTTTTTAGCTGAAGCGTGCCAAGCCAATTTACGAAAATGATTTACCGTGCCACGCAGTAGGACATGTTTGAAACGATTGGATTCCCTCATTAATGCATGCAAAGACAGAAGATAAAAGCAGATTTATGATATATTAAGTTTGTATCATTTAAAGGTATTTCTTAACATCAAATTAAACAGCATCAAAAAGAACATTTCTTCAGCAGAAATAAAAGAAATTGAAATCGTACATATATTATGTATTTTTAAACATATTTATTAAATTAAGAAATAGACAACATGAAATATAAGTATTTCCCTTTATTATAGTTAATTAAAAACATAAATAAAAATTTTATATAATGCGAATCTAATGCTTGTGTGTGCACCGCTCTGTTTTCATATCACAAACTAGGGGTATAATGTCTGACTTTCAATTTGACACGATTCTCAGTATTCAGTTGTTAAACAATTTCTTTGCGGAATCGAAATATTTTTCACATGAGGAAAGATATTTTACGAAAAATGTGCTGAACGAAAAGCGGAAAAAGGGAATGTGCAGTTTTCTCTCATTAAACAATTCAATCTATCTAGCAATGATCTTCAATAATTTACAAAATAGTTGTAAAGTTATCTTTGGAGTTATGTTTCAGATTTTTTTCAAATAAGATCCATTACAAATTTATTAACTTCCATCCACCCAAAAATTGATACATTTGTGCAGTAGTGCAGACTGCCACTGATAATTGTTTCGCGTGCCATAGGTTTCCGCCCCCTGTGCTTTACAGCATATTTTTATAGCTAAAAGATCCTTTTGCTGCATACCTTTTTCAAACGGGTTCAATTAAAGAAAAATAACAAAAATATCTTTTTTAAACATGATAATTGTGATCTTTTGATACATTTGTGGAAACAGACATATCGTGAATATTTTAGTACCGAAGAACACATGTTTTTCAAATTAAATCCCCTAAATCGCTGTTACGATGTCTAACTTGACCATCTTATTACATACTGTCACCAAGCTGGAACAAAATGCCTGTTTTGACTTCTATTATACACACTACTACAGTATTTAATTTAACAAATTTATGCGGCTTGATTAATGTAATATAATTCTGGAATATTTATGTGGATTGCGCGTTCTAAAATTCTTATTTAGCAGCTATAATGAAAAAAGTCATTCGAATTTACATAGTATGAATCAAACAGTAACTAAATTTTTTTTTAAAGAAAAATACAATCTACTATAAAAGCGTGTTCCTTTTTTAATGTTTTAAGCTACGATGTACTCATTGTTGAATTTATCCTTGAGTTTGTTATTTGTAGCCGGAGTTACGTGGCTGCCGGAATTAGTCTTGCTCTTGAATGGATAATTATTAACGGGTCTGTGGGTATTTATTCTCTCCGTTTAATGGGCCTCGGATGAGCTCCATATCGTTATATTTCAAAGACTTGGTCTATATAATTAAAACAATTTTTTTTAAATGTAACATTTTTTCATAGCGGACTAAAAAGTATAAAATTATTCAATTTTTTGTTTTTTTTTCCTTCTTTTTTCACGTTTTCATGCACTGTCAGCCACATCTGAGAAATGGTCCAAATTTCAAGTCTCTAGCTCATTGGGTTCAGTTTAAAATGAATTACAAAATTCCACCTTAACAATCATACAAGAAAGCGAGTTAATAGAAACATGTTATTATTAAGTTTCAATCGTATTATCAACTTGTAAACGTATTACTTTATAAAAATAAAATAAAAATATTTATCAGTTAGAACATAAATTATTTTCTTTTCACATGCAGAATCTTTTTTTTTTATTCCCATTTTTAGAAAAACGTTTATATTATGGTAAGAAATTCAGAGGCACCCTCTCTCTAACCTTGCTTACATTAAAAACACTATTTTGTTTATTCTTTTTTTGTGTTAACCACAAGTGTATTTGTGATTTTAGGCTTACAAATTAATCTTTTCGTCGATAAATCTGGAATTAGTCGCCAAATCTAGAAATGGTATATGGAGTTAATCGCCAAATCGGAAAATAGTATATGCAATAAGTCGCCAAATCTTGAAGTGGTAAAGGTATTTGTCACCAAATTTTAATATTGTTATTCCTGACGATCCTGATAACGACAATGGAACAATATTATGAAATTTTTGTACTGTCATCGGTCCTTGACAAGTGTGCAACATTCTGAATTAATCAGACCTTTTAAACTGAGTAAAAATCGAGTTCAATGATTCCGTTACATACAAGTGAAATTTATAAAAGCGTGTTAAGAAAAAGTCCACTCTTTGTTGCTCTACATAGGATATGAAAAGTAATTGTGTTATTTTCAACATTTAAAGTAAGAAGAATTCAAAATATTTTAACCCGGGATCAGGCGCGAAGTTGTTACAAACGTAAATGGTCACGCGGGGTGAGTGAGTCACCCCAATCCTTTTTTATAATTAGTTTTTGTGCACAATAAAAATCGTAATTCCATTGAATAATTTAGAGGAAGTATACTTACCTACATTCAATAAATTTTTAGTTTTTCTTTGATTATTTGAAAAAAATCGAATCAAACTGAACTAAAATGTTCCAAATGCGCTTGACTTAAATAAAGGATACAAACGATGCCATTTAAAGTCATTTCTGTTCCTAGGCACAGAAGATCTACAGAGCCTCTTGACATTATCTTATCCAAGGAGAGTCTCTGATCTGGTTAAATCCAGCTTAATTGGGTGCCTTCTCCAAGTGTCTGGTGGATAAACCTTCTCTATACAAAGCGGAACTGCTCCCGAGTTAGAAGTGTATTCAATATAAAAACATGGATGTTAGTTAATTAAGAATAATGCAAAACGTTTTTCATTATCCTTATATTTAAGAGAATACTTAAATAAATCCTGGCTAATATTCCTTCAAAGAAATCCTCTGAGCTTTTCCAAATATCATAAAACTCTTTAACATGGAAAAAAAAGCGCAGCAGAATTGCATTATTTATAACTTTCCTGTATGAAAATTAACACATAAGAGAGGGGATGGATAAAATTATACCTGTTAAGTTCAAAGGTCAATCAGATGATCAGCAAATGTATTCTGCTTCTTGGGTGAAAAGTGAAAAATGACTCCATTTCTTCCAACTGCTAATGTACAGTATTTCAATAAGAATAACAGTGAGGGGTTTTTATCTTCTTAGAATTTTTTGATTCTGGGTTTGGGCTTTGTTTTTTCTTTGAAAGAGTATTATTTTAGGTTTAAAAAGACAAAATAAAAAAAAAATCTCTCATAATGGGATTACAGCAAACCAAACAAAATGTTTTTTATTTTGTTACAGGACAAAAGATAGCTAATAAGCGAGTTGAAGCTTTTATTTTCGATGATGAAAGATCGCCAGATGTTATGTTTAAATTTTATCAATGCAAATATGTGTTTTTTTTTTTAAAAAAAAAATATTTTTTTTTCATTTCAGTAAATTAATTTTTTTCCCTTTTTTTGTTTTCGATATGCTAGTGCCACCCTTTTAGGGTTAACACGCACCCTCCACCCCTAGAGAGTGGTGCTCCCCATTCCTTGAGAAATGCTGCTCTGGGAGGAAATTCGAAATATAAATTTTAAGTAAAATGGTCTACTAGGCATTAATAAAATCCTAATGAGATTTATTTTTAAGATTAAAGAATACTCATACTCATTTTAAGTTTTTTTTGGGAGCCAATTTTGTTTTCACATTGTTTTAAATTTAAGTCAACAGATTTGTTTAAATATTTGTAAAATCTTGTGTACAGTCTCTTTGAAAAAAAGATCATGACTTGTTTTTTTAAATAAGATCAAGAATACCTTAGGGAAAAGTCACCCTAAATTTCCAGTTTCCTGAGAGGAAACTTTGTAAAATATTTAAATGCGACATTGTTGTTTAACAAACAATAGTTTTTGTCTCGGCCAAATAAACCTCTTAAGATTTCACTAGCCTTTTGTGGAGCCAGTTGTACAATGTACTAAATTCATGTGACGTCATAATCCCATGATAATTTTAAACCACGTGTTTTTAGACAATGAAGTTCAAAAACACATGTGACGTCATAGTCACGATAAATGCAATTATCTATTTTCAGCAAATCAGTTCATGCACTTCGTTGTTGCCAAATTATGCTTTTTACAGAAACTTTTTTTTAAAAAAATTAATATTTGTCGCTTTATTTAAAAGTACATGTATAAAACAAGACTTTTTTTTCTTTAATTTTAAAATCTTTTTGCAAAAATTTCTTTTTATAACTCTTGAGCATCTTTACCCAATTATGCGATTTGAAATTTGAAATTGAAAAAGTACGAGGTAGTTTACTGTCTGTTTTGAATTCAATGTAGAACACGTGTTTATATTTATCATGTGACCGTCATGAATTTAGTCCATTGATGTTTTATTACTGAAACTTGTATAAATATGTCATTTTATGAGATATTCTGATTATTTTAAAGCAATCAATACTTGATTCCATGACCCTTTTTAATTTCAATACCATGTAACATAAATTTTGTCATTTAGTTAGACTTACTAAACAAAAGAAAAAAGAATGGAACCTGCGAATTAAAATAATTTTAGTTCTTTTTTAAAGATAAAAGATTAGGTGGTACCAATTTTTATTGGTCTTATTTTTGTTTATGTTTATTTTGTTTATTTGGTGTCGAAATAAAATCTCATGGATGCATCTAATTGGTTATTCTACATTATATTACAAAAACACTCGGGACCGAAATTTCTCACTTAACCGATACAATTGTTTCACCACATAATCGCGCCTCCCAACCAATCAAAACACAGGACTTCACTTACAATCTCATCCAAATTTGAAATCATATCAAGCTTAAAAATCGAACTGAAAAACACTATCAAAGCACCCTAAATCCAGCTCTGAAAATAATAGACTACAAGCTTTTATTAAAAAAAGAACCCCAAAAACATACGCAAAACAGTTGTAACTCATAACACTCAAAACTCCAGACAACACCCTCTGTACAACACAAAAACTAATACGTAATAAACGCCCTGACATGCCGTCACTTAACTGTGCCTCTAGTGCAGTAATGACGGATGTTCAAAAAGCTACACTTCTGGAAGCCACGAACATTTTAAAGAAAACGTTAGAGACCCAACAACTTACATATTAACATTCATGTGTACAATGCTCTAGATCAGCTCTTAGCCTCCACCAATTTCCTAACGTTACACCCACTATCCCAGACGAAATTATCATTTACTTTAAACACACAGATAACAGCAAATCCCTGGATTGCGATCAAATTACTAACAAAATAAATAAAAAATTTCTTTCAAAGCTATCCTAATCCTTACTCATCTGATTAACAAAATTTTAATTGTTTGTTATTTTCAATTAGAATACCGGCAAAAACGCATATCAAATTAATAGCTTTCGTCCAATTTTTCTTCTTCACACTTTAGGTAGCACTGTAGAATTTATCATCCTCAATAGGCTTAAAACATTTATCTATAAATGATTTACGTCTGTAAACTCATGACATTAATCTGTACACTAATTTTACAAACCCAAACCAATGAATGTTTTTCACATTCCTCTCGACTAACCGCCATCTTCTCACACTCACCTAAATTTTCCCTACTGGATACCAAAGAGGCAGATCCACTGAATCTGTACTTTTGGGTTCACAAAAGCATTTGATAGAGTTTGGATTGATAAATTAATATATAAGCTAACATTAAAGAATTAATCACCCCCTCCGTCATTTATAGTATAAATTCTTACCTAAATAACAGGACTTATATATATATATATATGTATGTATATATATATATATAAAATGTACCTACAATTAATATCTTTAAATCTCACATTGAATATATTGCAATTAGTTTTTGAATAACCTTCCAAACACCAAAAGTCAAAATAGGATCATTTATAATACTATACACAATGACACTAATAAAAGACCGAGGAGAATTCTCCTTGACTCATATAAATCACCCTAATTCTCTAAATCCTTCTTTCCGGGCCGAGCGACCTTAACCGTTCAACAATCAGACTTGGTTCAACCAACTTATCTTTCAACGCCATTCAATCATTTGTAACTTGATCGAAAGCGAAGGGTAACTGGGAGGGTAACTGAAGTGTTCACCTCATTTTCTTCATGGATGTTTTTCATTACTTTTTTTTCCTGCACCCACTTAGGCCACAATTTATATTTCTTACTATGCATAAATCCTTAAATTATTTTAAGTCATGGCAGCCATAACTGAGCTAATTGACGCATGTCATTTCCACACTAAAAGCTGATTCTCTCAACAGAATTCTCTCGCTGCATTGCTCCCCATCCTTGCGTCAGCTCTTGCCATTTGTCCAAGTCTTTCAACAATTCGAAAGGCTTCATTAAAAGCAGGGAAAACCCGCACACTCAGGTTTAAAATTAAACTTTTCAGTACACTTGACTGGGTCAAAGTTAAGCTGAGTGGTATATATGTTCTTACCAATTCAAGTGATCTCGATGGATTTTTAATTGGTACTGTGACGTCGTCATAATGGAGAAAGCGCCTCTATTCATAAACGTATCCACAGCCGGGGAACACGTGGCTTTGGTGGTATTGTGTTGTATCAAACAGCTGGACGGTCAGAGACGGTATGACTGGCGGACACTATGGGCCAGGCATCGCTGCATTTTTTTCTATTCATGGGCAGTGATTGTACGTCTTGAATGCTGGCGCCTCTGCAGGCGGCGGCGAGGTGTTTGAAGTGCCAGATGTCAGCCGGGCCCTTGTCGCCGGGAACCTTTGAGAGGGACCGGACTTTTGTCATCTCTGCACGAACGGATGATGTGCAAGAGCGTTGGTGCCGGGTGCAAAACCCTGAGGTCCGCCAATGGGGATTGATGAGGTGCGTGGAGTGAACCCGCCCCTAGAGTTTAACAGAGTGGACTTCGGAAAGAGAGAGAAAGACTCCTGATAGACACCCACGAGAGATTCCCATAACTGAACCCTGCGGAAGGAGGAAGGGACTCCGGACAGACTCCGACGATAGAATCCTAAGAGAGAAGCCTGATGTCGAACCAAGGAGCAAAGGGAGACTCTGGACAGACTCCAACGAGAGATTAGAAAAAGAGAAGCCTGTGGACGAAAAAAAGAAGGGGAGGACCCCGATCGACTCCGACGATTGACATGCGAGACGTTAGGGACGGATATAGGAAGCAAGCCCAAGGTGTGAACCTCCGGATCCATACCGACGAGAGATTCCTGAGGCGGTACCCAACGGGTGACTGAAAAAAGAACCAAGGAGCGGACCCCTATGGAGACACCAATGTGAAATACAGCTAGCTGGCTGTATCAAACGAACACTTGTAACTAATATTTTTTCTCTATCCAATGATCTTTTGAATGTTGTCGTCAAATAAACATTTGATTAGATCACAGTAATAAGGCATTCTTTAATAATTAGCTTAGCGTACACCTTTAATCTACTTCCACGACGTTACAGTACGGAGTATGATGTAGAAAACATTTTTTTATAGGAAATATTCTTCTTATGCCAACACTTCTTATTCCAGGATATGGTGACTCGTTTAAGGAAAGTTTCTGTCCATACAGATTAATTTTCGCTATATTTTTTATCCATGTATTACCTAGAAAATATATGATTTCCACAATCCGCATAACCCCGACCTTGGTATTTATGATAAATATTTTTGTAGATAATATCCTAAAATATTTATCCTTTTCTATTTTCAGTACTAAAGGATTACGTTATTTAGACCTGCAGGATACATTCTAAATATATTTACGTACAAACAACTTCACAATTTAAGAAAATATCTTAATGTTTAAATAATTAGGTTATTAATATAATATTCCGAATGGTTCATTTTCTCTTTAAAAAATATAAACAATTATAAGAAATATGTTATTTTTCCCATATCCAAGTAAATTTAAAATGAGTTCGTAGTTTTGGTTTCATATTTTAAAATTTAATTTTAAATGGAGCATTTAATAGCAGTGACAATTTTCTTGAAGTAATAAAAATACAAAAGGGTATTAGTAATTGTTAATGCTAAGATAATGTGGCATAAAAATTCGGGCCCGTCTATATAATCTTGCCCTATCCCTAATATCAAACAAAAAAATAACTATATTGTGGGGAAAAAATGTTACCTTTTTTTCATATCCTTGTAATGTAATAGAAAAACCTAAGATTATGAGTGATCCGCCACTATTATAAAATACTTCTTCTAAATAAATAAACTAGAACTGCGATAGGTAGATGTTGTTCTTGTACATACTTATATTCCCGTTTAGAAATCTCGGTGGCCTTTTTAGGTACTGAGTTTGAATTTTATCAGAAATAGTTTTCCTCATACCAAGAACATCCTGCTTCTAGAAATGGAGTATATTTTTCAATTAGGATATAATATTTCTTTTTCTCAGTGTTGCCTAGATGAATGGCCTGATGGATTTGAAAAATACATTATACGTGATACTCCCATGTTAGTATTTATGATAAATGCTCTCTCTATTGAAGATGTTATTTCTTCAGATATATACATTTCTATATTTTGTTATAAAAGGACACATAATTTAGGCCAACTGGATATATTCTATACTGGTATTTCTGTGCTAAGAAATTAATATTTTAAGAAAATAAGTTAGAGTTATATAATTCTTTCTTTTTTTAAAAACTTATTGTAAAATTTTACTATTTTAATTTTTTCTATATATTTTTATGTATGTTCTACAATTAAAATACGAAAGATTTTATAAAAATTTAATGTTAAATAGACACTTAATACTATTTATAATTTTCTTTCACACTTTCTTCAAGTCATATTTGTGAGAAGATAGCGAAATAATCAAACAGGAAACTAGCTTATTATGAATGATATTGTTATTAAAAATTGAAAGTAACTATAGGAAAATGTGCTACTTGTGTAGGTTTTTTTAAGATGTAATAATATGTATAGTAAGATTTTACATGGAACTTTCACATGGAGTTCATTTTCAAGTAACATTTTATAGAAAAATGAAACCTTTAAAAATAACATAAGTTCTCTTTTCAATAAGTAAGGCTTGGTACATTAGCAAACAACGGGAAATATTTAGGAGAATTCTCTACAAATTCTAAATTACTTTCAACTTAATTGCTATGATTATGGTTATGTTGCAACGCCACTGCCCCTGCCGCCTTAAATGCAAAGGGGTTGTGTGACCACATCCTTAATGCTGAATCCTAGTGCGAGTGATCAAAGGCAGATATAAGAAGGAGGTGTGCATATATATTCCCACTTATTTTGAGGACATAACATCAAACTTATTTTTATTGTGCATTTCAGAGTTTCAAGCACACAACTGCGGATAAAGAAAGGTCATGCAATGTGAATGCAATCCTCCCAACGTCTTCTAATGCATCAAAAGCGAGGCCATAAGGTTTTTGTCATTCCATAATGTCTAAGCCCATTTGGTTGTTTAAGAAGAAATTCTGATTAATTTCTTTTTTATAGGACGAAATGCTACCCAAAAAATCATCACAGGATTAATATTTTTATTAGCTCATATGGTCCCACAAATCATTATAAACAGGCCTGAAAAATTTTAAACCTTTTCCTGCATTTTTCATTAAATTATGAGACAATTTTGGAGGCAGCACAGCAGGCTAAACAAAACTTCAAAGCTCAATTTTTATATCATCTGCAAGAAAAGTGCCGGAAAAAATCAATTAATTATTTTTCTACCACGTGCAAATTAGACTAATGCAGTAACAAATCATTTCAAGGAAAAGTTTTGCAATTTACGCAAATATTTTTGTTGCTGTTTTCTTAATTGAATAGTTAATGAATCTGGTCAACATTTAAAAGCTGTACGTGAGTTTTTATGATATTATTTTGAATCAAATTAAAACTTTAAGACGGATTCACCCGAAGCACAAATACTAAATAACATTTTGATAACTCCGACAATTTAAAATCTGATTGGCAAGAATAGCAAAACTCTCTCATTTTTTTTTATATTCCTACTATTAGCTCATACTCTTTCTATATTTATGTATATACATATTTATATATATATACTTATCTTTTTCACATTTTCTATCGTTAATAAATTTTTTTCTTTTCATCCAATCAAGTTCATATAACATTTTTAAAACTTGTTGTGGAGGACATTCGGTGTTAATATAGTTTTTTTGAAATATTAATTCATTATTTGCCGTTTAATTAAATTAAATATCGGTTTTCGACACCAACTAAGATTTATTTAGATAGTTGTAACACTGTAACTGTTAAAACAATGATGAAAGTTGGCGTCGAAAACCGGTTTTTCAGCAATACTAGCCAAACCAAGTGTGCATTGTTACGATTGAAATTTTGAACGATATATATAATATATATATATATATATATTGTTCAAATTTTTAATTGTTATAAAAATAATTTCTATTCACCATTCATAGTAGGAAGTTGACTTAATTTTTTATATTACTTGTTATATATTTGTTTTCAATGATATATATATATATATATATATCCCATGCATGGGTTTTAACATAATTACTATTAAAAATTTTTAAGCCGTTTATTTAAACAAATGCAAATAGATGCAATTCTAGGGTTTGGAATATATTTTACCAACAAATGGTTATTTGTAATAATTAAAATTTTATATTGGGTTTTTTTGTTGAACTTAGTTTTTATTCGTGTACAATGTTTAACACGCTAATGTTTTTAAAGTAAGGGAAATAAAGAATAAAAGCATAAGCATTTTCTTACATGTTGGCGCGTTATTAAAGTTGTAAAACTGAGCATGGAATTAATTCTGAGGTGTGTGTGTTTTTTATAAATATTAAGGAAACGTTTTATGAAGTATTGATCTTTTATTTGTGTTTTCTTTTATATATTCGTTATACCAGTATACTGTTAATTTGATCTATTTTTTTTTTGCACTCTCCTATGGTAAACAGTTTTGAATAAGCTAATTTACATTTCATTCAAGTTTCAGACTATCTTATGCATATAATATCATGCTATTTATGAAATGAAAACTTCAAAATTATATTTCTAAATCTTGAAATTTTGATCATATACCATTATTCGATACCCTAGGGCGTTTTTGATAATTGAATTAGGAGTGTGAAATATTTTATAAATGTATGTTTTATTAAATTGTGTATGGAATTAACTCCAATATGTTAAGTAATTAAAAAAATACAAATGAAAATTAATGCTTTTGTCAGAATTTTTGTATGTTTCCAAATGAAAAAGATTAATATAAAATTAATAATTAGCATAAGAAAACTTGTATGTTGTTCTTTGTAGTATATTACGAGGTACTTCGAAAAAAGTACACAAATGAAACAGCCTTAGAAATTTCAAAATGTTAAAAAAAAGACATTTAAAAAATAAGTTTTACAAACATTCTACAATAAAATTCAAATTTTTCATATGGAATTATTATTTAATAATGACCTTCACAAAATAAAATTAAAACCTAATTTAAAAAATTTAAAATAAAAAAAAATTGTAGGGATGGTATCTGTCGCCTTAAATGACTATTGTGTTTGGATGAGATTTGTAGTACGATTAAAAACTTTAAATCCCTCCTGTTGGATAGGAAAAATTTTTTTTCTTTCCGTGACAATTTCATTTTCTGAAATTTTAAATTTTTCTAAAATGAAAAGAAAAAATTTAATTTATTGATATTTTTGGTAAAAAACATTTTTAAATAATTATACTAATATATAAAAGAAAGAGTTTGTGTGTTGTGTGTGTGTTTCACCTATTCCGACCAAATTAAGCAACCCAGGAGTATGAAACTTGGCATGTAGAAGCCATAGGTCGTTATGCTATTAACCTCGAAGAGTTTTTTTCGAAATTTGCTTTAGATCTTTTTTAAAATTCAATTTTTATGGGATTTTTCAGCTAAATGGAGATATGACGTCATCAGCCATGTCAAGTCTTAACTTTGCGAAAATTAATATTTTTGAGCAGTTTTGGAGGGGATTTTAGCACATTTAACTGTAAATATATTTATTTTAGTTGCATTTATTCATTTTTTTAACTCTTTGTGGAGGAATTACATTTGTTTTTCGAAAAAATAGTCTTAAAAAAATGTTTTTCTAAATTTTATTTTTCCGACTGGCAGCAACACTAATTTGATAACAGTAGATATTTTCGTATTTGTTTTCCAACGTATTATATCTATTTCGTTTCTTTAAAAAAAAGGATGTTTTTTTTATACAACTTTTTCAGACTAAATAATCATTCTATGCTGATGGAATGGGGTAATATGTACCATTAAAGTGTACTAATTACTAATATTCAGGCGATGTCATTTGGTTCTAAGTTTAACTTTGGCGCCGAAAACCTGTGCCATGATATGAATCTCAGATGGATTGTAATCAAGTTAAGTTTATCCACCATATTGAATTTGTGTAACTGTGTATAATTTTTGTTCAAATTATTTCTTATTTCCTTTTGTGGTTTGTAATAATGCATGTTGATTGCGTAATGGAACAACTACCCATCTTGCAAGGCCTAAAGCTACTATTTTTATTGTTGTAACCACTTTTAAAAATATTTACTTTCCATAAAATGTTCTATTTCATTTTATGCTCCTGATTTATCTTAGCTGTACTATGATTATCAAAAATGCTTGATTACACTCTTCAAACCTTTTTGCTGTATCTGAAAAAAATTTTGTAACCCCAAGCACAACCATAGACTGATAATACCACCAACATTCAGGTTAGTAAGAATAAGGAGAAGCAAATGTGCAAACCCAATATCCTTGCAATTGTTTTGTACCATAATATGAACAAATGTTTTTGCGTTATTGACTCTAAGAATAACAAAATTAATAAACAACATGGGGAAGCAAAATTTTTTTCAGATACAGCAAAAAGATTTAAAGATGTAATCCTAAGATTAATCAGGAGCATAAAATGAAATAGAACATTTTATGGGAAATAAATAACTTTTAAAGTGGTCACAACAATAAAAATAGTAGCTTTAATAAACTTAGGCATTGTAAGATGGATACTTTTTCCATTGCACAGTCAGCGTGCATTATTACATTCAACCTACAGACTTGAAATTTGGTAGACATGTTCCTTTCATAGAGTAGACATCAGCTAAGAACGGATTTTCCAAAATTCGAAACGTAAGGGGCGTTCCAGGGGGTTAAGGGGCATTATAAATAATTCTTTCCATGTTTAAACTACTCAATGTCTAAACTCTCGACGAGATTACGGGGATATTGGTAGTAAAACTTTTGTTTTTTTCTTT